>ML662903.1:118524-185664 GCA_007570785.1 Antilocapra americana
TAATCACGATGGTGTGATCACTCACCTAGAGCCAGACATCCTGGAATATGAAGTCAAGTGGGCCTTAAGAAGCATCACTAAGAACAAAGCTAGTGGAGGTGACGGAATTCCAGTTGAACTATTTCAAATACTGAAAGATGATGCTGTCAAGGTGCTGCACTCAATATACCAGCAAATTTGGAAAACTCAGCAGTGGCCACCGGACTGGAAAAGGTCAGTTTTCATTCCTATCCCAAACAAAGGCAATGCCAAAGAATGCTCAAACTACCGCACAATTCCACTCATCTCACATGCTAGTAAAGTAATGCTCAAAATTCTCCAAGACAGGATTCAGCAATACGTGAACCGTGAACTTCCAGATGTTCAAGCTGGTTTTAGAAAAGGCAGAGGAATCAGAGATCAAATTGCCAACATCCGATGGATCATCAAAAAAGCAAAACAGTTCGAGGAAAACATCTATTTCTGCTTTATTGACTATGCCAAAGCCTTTGACTGTGTGGATCACAATAAACTGTGGAAAATTCCTCAAGAGATGGGAATACCAGACCACCTGATCTGTCTCTTGAGAAACCTGTATGCAGGTCAGGAAGGAAGAGTTAGAACTGGACATGGAACAACAGACTGGTTCCAAATAGGGAAAGGAGTATGTCAAGGCTGTATATTGTCACCCTGCTAATTTAACTTATATGCAGAGTACATCATGAGAAACGCTGGGCTGGAGGAAGCACAAGCTGGAATCAAGATTGCTGTGAGAAATATTAATAACCTCAGATATGCAGATGACACCACCCATACAGCAGAAAGTGAAGAAGAACTAAGGAGCCTCTTGATGAAAGTGAAAGAGGACAGTGAAGAGTTGACTTAAAGCTCAACATTCAGTAAACTAAGATCATGACATCTGGTCCTATCACTTCATGGGAATAGATGTGGAAACAGTGGCTGATTTTATTTTGGGGAGTTCCAAAATCACTGCAGATGGTGACTGCAGCCATGAAATTAAAAGACGCTTACTCCTTGGGAGGAAATTTATGATCAAAATAGACAGCATATTGAAAAGCAGAGACATTACTTTGCCAACAAAGGTCCATCTAGTCAAGGCTATGGTTTATCCAGTGGTCATGTATGGATGTGAGAGGTGGACTATAAAGAAAGCTGTGTGCAGAAGAATTGATGCTTTTGAACTGTTGTGTTGGAGAAGACTCTTGAGAGTCCCTTGGACTGCACGGAGATCCAAGCAGTCCATCCTGAAGGAAATCAGTCCTGGGTGTTCATTGGAAGGACTGATGTTGAAGCTGAAACTCCAATACTTTGGCCACCTGATTCGAAGAGCTGATGCTGGGAAAGATTGAGGGCAGGAGAAGAAGCTGACAACAGAGAATGAGATGGTTGGATGGCATCATCAACTCAATGGACATGGGTTTGGGTGGACTCCGGGAGTTGGTGATGGCAGGGAGGTGTGGCCTGCTGCGGTTCACAGAGTCGCAAAGAGTCGGACACGACTATGCAACTGAACTGAACTGTTCACTGATGAACATGGATACAAAATTCCTCAACAAAAGTTTAGCAAACAGAATTCACCAACACATCAAAAAACACATACACCATGATCAAGTTGGGTTTATTCCAGGAATGCGAGAATTCTTCAATATACACAAATCAATCAATGTGATATACCATATTAACAAATTGAACAATAAAAACCATATGATCATCTCAATAGATGCAGAAAAGGTCTTTGACAAAATTCAGCACCAATTTATGATTAAAACACTTCAAAAAATGGGCATAGAAGGAACCTACCTCAACATAGTAAAGGCCATATATGATAAGCCTACAGCAAACATTATGCTCAATGAAAAAAAACTAAAAGCATTCCTCCTAAGATCAGGAACAAGACAAGGGTGTCCACGTTCACCACTATTATTCAACATAGTTTTAGAAGCCCTAGCTGCAGCAATCAGAGAAGAAAAAGAAATAAAAGGGACCCAGATCAGAAAAGAAGTAAAGCTTTCACTGTTTGCAGATGACATAGTACTGTACATTGCAAACCCTTAAAATAGTATCAAAATAATACTAGAGCTAATCTGTGAATTTAGCAAAGTTGCAGGATACAAAATCAATACACAGAAATCACTTGCTTTCTTATATACTAACAATGAAAAATCAGAAAGAGAAATTAAGGAATCAATCCCATTCACCATTGCAACAAGAAGAATTAGACATCTAGGAATAAACCTACCTAAGGAGACAAAAGAACTGTACACGGAAAATTATAAGACACTAATGAAAGAAATCAAAGATGACAGGTGGAGAGAGATTCTATGTTCCTGGGTAGTAAGAATCAAAATTATGATAATGATATACTACCAAATGCAATCTACAGATTCAATGCAATCCCTATCAAATTATTAATGGCATTTTTCACAGAACTAGAACAAAAAATTTCACAACTCACATGGAAACACAAAAGACCCTGAATAGCCAAAGCAGTCTTGAGAAAGAAGAATGGTTTTAGAAAAGGAATCAACCCCTATGACTTCAGGTTATACTACAAAGCTACAGTCATCAAGACAGTATGGTACGTGCACAAAAAGAAAAATATAGGCCAATGGAACAAGATAGAAAGCCCAGAAATAAACCCATGCTCCTACAGGTACCTTATTTTTGACAAAAGAGGCAAGAAAATACAATGCGGCAAAGACAGCATCTTCAATAAATGGTGCTGGGAGAACTGGACAGCTACATGTAAAAGAATGAAATTAGAACACTTCGTAACACCATACACAAAGATAAACTCAAACTGGATTAAAGATCTAAATGTAAGACCAGAAACTATAAAACTCTTAGAGGAAAACATAGGTAGAACACTCAATGGCATAAATCAAAGCAAGATCCCCTGTGACCCACCTCCTAGAATAATGGAAATAAAAACAAAAGTACATAATTGGGACCTGATTAAACTTAAAAACTTTTGCACAGCAAATGAAACTATAACCAGACAGTCCTCAGAATGGGAGGAAATAATAGCAAATGAAGCAACTGACAAAGGATTAATTTCCAAAATATACAAGCAGCTCATATAACTCAATACCAGAAAAACAAATAACCCAATCAAAAAGTGGGAAAAAGACCTAAACAGACATTTCTCCAAAGAAGACATACAGACAGCTAACAAACACATGAAAAGATGCTCAACATCATTCATTATTAGAGAAATGCAAATCAAAAGCAAAATGAGATATCACCTCACACTGGTCAGAACAGACATCATCAAAAAGTCTACAAATAATAAATGCTGGAGAGGGTGTGGAGAAAAGGAAACCCTCTTGCACTGTTGGTGAGAATGTATATTGATACAGCCACTATTGAAGATGGCATGGAGATTCCTTAAAAAATTAGGAATAAAACCACCATAGGACCCAGCAATCCCACTCCTAGGCATATACACTGAGGAAACCAAAACTGAAAGAGACACATGTATCCCATTGTTCATTGCAGCACTGTTTACAATAGGTAGAACATGGAAGCAACCTAGATGTCCATCAACAGATGAATGGATAAAGAAGTGGTACATATACACAATGGAATATTACTCAGCCATAAAAAGGAATGCCTTTGATTCAGTTCTGGTGAGGTGGATGAACCTATAATCTATTATACAGAGTGAAGTGAGTCAGAAAGAGAAAGATAAATATCATATTCTAACTCTCATATACGGAATCTAGAAAAATGGTACTGAAGAATTTATTTACAGGGCAGCAATGGAGAAACAGACATAGAAAAAAGACTTATGGACATGGGGAGAGGGGAGGGGAGGGTGAGGTGGATTGAAAGAGTAACATGGAAACTTACATTACCATACGTAAAATAGATAGCCAACAGGAATTTGCTATATGGCTCAGGAAACTCAAAACAGAGCTCTGTATCAACCTAGAGGGGTGGGATGGGGAGGGAGATGGGAGGGAGGTTCAAAAGGGAGGGGATATATGTATACATACATATATATATAATACACATAAAGATAGTAAAAAAAAGAAAGAAAGAAAACTATAGGGCATCCTTTTTAAAATTTTAGTATGAATTATATAAGATACCTAAAAATATAGGTGTAGTGTACATAAGGGATAAATAATAAAAATTGGGAAGGAACATACAAGCAAGTTTAAAGGTACTAGTAATTTTCTGGGCAGTAAATACAGGTGTTTATTCCATTTTTATCTGTATATAAGTTATACATAGTATTTCAAATATTTAATATATTTCACAAGAATTTATTAGGACAAGAATGGTTCACATGGTCTCTCTGCTGTGTAATGTTTCAGCTATGGAATGTTTCAGCACAAGCTGTCCCTCTCTGTGCCTCTTCCAGGATAATGCCTCAGATACATTATCTAGTTCACCAGTTCTCTCTTCAGTTCTTTATCCTCTCCACTGGATTTGTAGTTTCAATTACTATTTTTAATTTCTTGAAATTCTATTTAGGTTCTTTACCACATACAGCTGACTTTTTTTGTTTGTTAACACAATCTGGACTAAGATTTGAACATAGTATTTTCAACACTCATCTCTGCACCATGTGACTGCTGCTCACTTATTCCAATCTACATCATGGAATGGATAACAACACATTATTATAAAATGCCTCCATGCCTCCTCCAAACGGTAAAGGCTAAATAAATTCTGGCCCTCTCACAAAGTGTGGAATGTGTTCATCACTCAACAAATGTTTGCCAAAAGAATGAGACAATGAAAATCAAAAACTATGATTTGACTACACATAATAATGACAGATTATACACATAGGAAGGATCCCTAAATTATGAAGGTAATGCTTTTTTCCCTAGTAATTCATGTCTGGGGTTGGGCAGGCAATGAAACAATATCTGGAAAGATTAGAGTTTTGTATTATTGAAGCAATTTCTTGAGTCATGAAATTTGTGTCTGGGAAGTATCCAAAGTCAACAACCAGAATCAACACTAATGACACAACCAAAGACACTTTGCATAATGTACTCAGCAAAATGTTTATATAGGCAGAAAAAATATAATTACTCACTGGGTTTATTTCAGTGCAGCTCAAAACTGTATCATATTTAACAACCTACTTGGTAAAATTATTTTAAAACAAAACACAGAGTGGAGAAGCTCTGATGGAAAATCTGCTGTTCATCCTTTTAAGAGTTGGTACCAAACACACACACACACACACACACACACACACACACACGCACACGCACATGCACATGCACATGCACATGCACACACACTGCATTCCAAGAGGGGAGAGCTCTAGATTTGGTGTTGAGGAGACTTTGAGCTGACTGGGACATAGTACCTACCCCACTCAGCAAACCCCTTAGCACCCACCCATACCCACACAAACACACACTAGCTCACCCTGGGGAACACATAATTAAAAATGAAGTCAGTCAAGCTGTGACAAGCACCACAAAACAGAGTCATAAAAAGGAGGCACAGTGAGGAACAGAATGAATAACTCTTTCAGGTGAAAAAATAGTTGAGGAAAGCTTCACAGAAAAGGCGACTTCTCAGTTGGGCCTCTCAAGATGAGTCAGACTTCTATTGATGAAAGAAGGTGGACGGGACTATATTTCAGAGAAAGACCTCAGCATGAGGTGGGAAAGTCAACACTCACTTGAGCAACAAGGCTGGGGAGAAGGGGAAAGGTGGAGACTGAGCATCAAGGTGGGAAAAAAGATGGTGAGCCACCTCCTTAAGCCAAGCTCACAAAAGCAGACTTTAGCCCACAGGAAACAAGGGCCACAGAGTCTTTTAAGCTAAGAAGGGGCATGATCAGGCCTGACTTTTGGAAGATACCAGAGCAGCAGTACAGAGAATTAACTGCTGGAGAGAGAGGCTACAAGGATAAGAACTTCATGAAGCTTTCCTAGAAACACCACACCTCTCAAAGAAAAAAATGCCAAAATCATTTCTCCAATTAAGAAGAGCCCTATATTATCCCATATGCCTCCACTTCTGTCTTTTGTTCAAGAGCTGGTTATCATTAGGGTCCAGACAAGTAGGACCCAGGGTGCTCTTAAGTTACCCACCTAAACCTACAGATTAAGACAGATTTAGGAGTGAAGATTTGATGCTTTTGAACTATGGCTGCTCATGAGAGTCCTCTGGACTGTAAGGAGATCAAACCAGTCAATGCTAAAGGAAATCAATCCTGAATAGTCATTGGAAAAACTGATGCTGGCCACCTGATGCGAAAAGCTGACTCACTGGAAAAGACCCTGATGCTGGGAAAGATTTAGGGCAGGAGAAGGGGGCAACAGAAGATGAGATGGTTGGACGGCATATCAACTCAATGGACAAAAGTTTGAGCAAGCTTGAGGAGATGGTGAAAGACAGGGAAGCCTGGCGTGCTACAGTCCATGGGGTCGCAAAGAGTTGGACACAACTTAGTGACTGAACAACAGAACAACAAAGAGCTATAGAGACAAATCAACCAAATGTAGTTATAGGGACCTTATTTGCATCTTAAATCAAACTGAAATAAGAGAGTCAACTGGGGAAATGTGAACTCACTGGATATCGAGCAAATATTATGAAATGATCATTATTTTTGAAGGGTGATAATGTACTATGGCTATGTTTTTAAAAGATTCCATATCTTTTAGAGATGAATACAAAAATATTTATGAATAAAATTTGGAATTTTGTGTCAATGACATGGGGAGGGTTAGCTGTGTGGGATATAGATGAAACATAATTGACTGTGAGCTGGTAATTAACAACGCTGGGTAATGGGTACATGGGGGTTGGTTTATCATACTTCTTTCTGTGTATGTTTTGCCACCACCAAGAAATTCTCCAATACCAGCTACATTTTTATAATTCAAGTAAAATCTGACACTATCTACCTAGAGATAGTATCAGTTCCTACAGGTTAAGGGCTCAGTCCCACAATACCCCCTCAACCTAACTTCAGATGCCAATCACAAGTCCAAGTTATTCACCTGTGCTCTGACCAACTGGCCATAGTCCAATGGTCCCCACAACATTGTCTTTTGGTTTGACTATGCTGGAGAGACTCACAGAACTCAGAGAAACACTTTACTTACTAATTTACTGGCTTATCATAATAGGATATAACTCAGAAATAGCCACAAGGAAAGGGAAGATCCCCTGGAGAAGGGAATGAGAACTCCCTCTAGTATTCTCGCCTGGAAAATTCCATGGACAGAGGAGCCTGGTGGGCTACAGTCCATGGAATCGCAAAGAGTTGGATGCAATTGAGTGACTAACACACACACGACTACACACACAAGGGATGCTTAGAGCAAGGTATATGGGAAGGAGTGCAGAGCTTCCGTGCCCTCTCTGAACACCACCAGCCCCTACCAGCACCTCCCCATGTTTACCAACCCAGAACCTCTACAATCATGTCGTTTTGGGGTTTTAATGGAGGCTTCATTACACAGGCATGATTGACTAAATCATTGGCCATTGGTGAACTGAGCTCAATCCCCACCCCTCTCCTCTTCCCCAGAGTCCAGGGGTGGCACTGAAAGTCCCAACTCTATAATCACAAGTTGGTTTCCTTGGCAACCAGCCTCCACCCTAGGGTGCTTTCAGAAAGTCACCTCATTAACATAAACTGAGTTGTAGTTGAGAGGTGATTATTGTGAATATCAAGATGCCATTCTAGCTTTTATTACTTAGGAAATTCCAAGATTTTTAGGAGCTTGGTGCCAGGAACAAAGAGATCAAGTTTATATTTCTTAATATAAATCACACTATCATAATTTTTGTAATAGTGTGATTTACTGTCTCCAAATTTATGTGTTTGAAATTTTCTATAATAAAAAATGAAAAAAGTCATCCACCCAGGTGGCACTAGTGGTAAGGAACTCGCCTGCCAATGAAGGAGATGTAAGAGACCTGGGTTTGATCCATGGACCAGGAAGATCCCCTGGAGATGGAAATGGCAACCCACTCCAATATTCTTGCCTGGAGGATTCCTTGGACAGAGGAGCCTGGTAGGCTACGGTCCATAAGGTCACAAAGAGTTGGACACAACTTGAGTGACCTAGCATGCATGCATCCACCCAACTTGAAGCTTCAAGGCAGTGATTCTAGTGACTGTAGTTCCAAGACAGTCTTCTCCTCCATGCTCCAGAATCTTACATCCAAATTTCTGCTTGACATTTCCCTAGCACCTCTAACTCAACAGGTCCAAGAGGTAATTCTCACTCCTCCCTATAAACATTGTTTCTTGCCCACATTCCCTGTCCCTGAATCCTCATCTCATTCATTCACAAGACAGTCATCTAGTTCTGCACAAGTAGCAACAATTCTTGCATAAGCTGCTTTCTGAACAGCCTTCTGGCACCCACCTCATGCTCCTCAGCAGTCCACCTCAAAACCACTACAAGGATAGCAGTCTGCAATAAACACATCTCTCAAGCTTTGAGCCTTCTGGTAGTTCTTTGAGATCTACAGGACAAATGTCTCCACTCCTGAGCAAAGCAAGCTCTGTTACTCTCCTTGTGTTTATCAGGTCCTGAGGTTTTCCTGATACCATCTTAGTGAATTCATTTCTCACAGAGAACATGAAACCCATTTTAGAACCCATTATCTGACTAGTAAGAGCCACAGCCAGTTCACCTCTGACAGCCACAGTCACAGGGAGACATCTCCTGGGGCGGGGTGGCCAGACAGCCCTTATGGGAATGCCAGTGTCACCATTCAGCCACCATCAACCCAGTGTATTCATACCATGGCCACCTGACGCCCCCACAAGAGATGGGACCCACGGCTCATATATTCACAGTGACTGGCTACCTAGATAGGCAAAATGTGGCCTCAAAACAGAATTTTGCTCTGTGTGACTAAATGATCTATTTAAAGTTTGAACTCAAACCCAATCAACTGTTCTCCTCCTTAACATCAGAGTAACAGCTCCTAAGCAAAGGAATCCAGATATTAACCATAAAAGGAGGAGAAATCAAGCCAAGAAAAAGGACATACTCTGTGGTAAGAATAACAAATAGGCATATGAATCGCCTTTATAAAAGGTACTCAAAATAGGTTAGCAGAATGCAAGTGGGGAGTGTTCAGAGACTAGGCCAGGCCCTGGACAGCAGAGGCCAAGGTGTCATTTTCCAATAACATCAACTATGTTGTCTACCTCCCCCTTCCATGTGCCTCTCAGTCACTCAGCTCCAAACTACAGCTTTTTTTTTTGGCAGAGAGATTTTTTAAAAAGTCTCCCAGGCCTCAAAGCATTGATACTAAATAACACTGAACAGAACACAGTGAAATCTGGGATTGGTGACAGTAGTCAATTTAATGATAAGACCCATAATCAGTACCTCTCCGGGTTATACATTCAACAAATATGCATTGAGTAGCTTAGACATGCCAGGCACGGGGAGTACAGCAGTCGATGAGAGTGACAAAAATCCTGCCTTCATAGGGTTTACTTACATTCTACTGAGAGAAAGAATGGTTTAAAAACTAAATAAGTTAAATAATACATTGTAAGTACTAAGGAGGAGATAAAGAAGGGAAGGAATAGTGTTGTGGATGGTCCTGGGGTAAGACAGTGGTGCAGTATTACAGAGCAAGGAAAGGGGTTTCAATGAAAGGAAGAAGTTCCATTATATTCTCCACTAGTTATTTGTCCATATTTCTAAAAATAAAATGCCCACATCTTGAAGTTGTTAAATAACACAGGGAGCCCAGTCTGGTCTCCTGTGATGATCTAGAGGGGTTGGGGGAGGGGAAGGAGAAGGATGGAAGGAGGGGGGTATATACATATATATATATTATATATGTATATATAATATATATATAATTATGTCTGATTCACTTTGTTGTATAGAATAAACCAACACGAAATTGTAAAGCAATATACCTATAGCTGATTCATGTTGATATTTGACAGAAAACAACAAAATTCTGTAAAACAACTATCCTTCAATTAAAAAATATAGAAATTTTAAAAAATAAATGTCCACACCTTAATTACTGAAATTAACAAAAAATGCATTCATCTCATCATTTGACAAACGTATCTTGAGAATTCACTCTATGTATTTTGTTGTTGTTGTTCAGTCACTCAGTCATGTCCAACTTTTTGTGACCCCATGGACTGCAGCACACCAGGCTTCCCTGTCCTTCACCATCTCCCAGAGCTTGCTCAAATTCATTTCCATTGAGTTGATGATGCCATCCAACCATCTCATCCTCTGTCTATGTATGTCACTCTATGTATAAGACCATATCAAGCACTAGAGGGGATAGACCACAATAGTGTATGATGATTACTGCCCTCTGAGAGTTCATAATTCAATTGAAGACAAACTGTAGAAGAGAAAAAAAGGCACTGGAGACAGTATACATCTACCATCCTTCTAGTTACATTCCAGCAGTGCATGCTCTTGGTTCTCAGAAGAATCACAAAGTAGCTGAATGCTATATGGACATGGATGTCACCTCATTGTCTACTGGGGTGCTAACGGCAGCCTAGTGTAACAGAAAGGAATGGCATGCTGCAGATACGGCAGCAGAATGGGTCAATGAAACACGACAATTAAAAAGACAAGAATGAGTAAAAGAAAACACCACAGCTTTGCACGTAGGTGGCTAGTAAGAAGTGTATATCATTTACAGAAATGAGAATATTTAGTGGGAAAGCTGGTACTAAAAGTGGAAGGTGCGGACT
The DNA here is from genome assembly GCA_007570785.1 of Antilocapra americana. Classification (NCBI taxonomy): domain Eukaryota; kingdom Metazoa; phylum Chordata; class Mammalia; order Artiodactyla; family Antilocapridae; genus Antilocapra; species Antilocapra americana. The sequence continues at coordinate 129,224 of ML662903.1, forward strand.
CTGTCACTGCATACACTGATTTCAGAGCATGGCACCTTCAGGGGGAAATGGCCCAAATGAGGAAACGATTTGCCTCCAAGGGAAGAAAATGGGATAAATTTCTGTCCAGCAACAAAGGGAGGCCTGTTTTTCAATTGTCTTCTCTTGGAACTTTTGAATTTTGTACCATGCTAGGTATTATCTTGTCAAAAAATTAATTTTAAAAAGTGAGTTTCAGGACAGTATTGAAGGAATTACATTTTTCCTGATTAATTATTATTATATAAAGTGATTTTCCTATTGCAAAAGTAATACATATACACACACATTTCTAAAACATAGCAATATAAAATCATAAAAGACAGAAAGCAAAATCCTATGTACTTCACTTCTCAAAATAATCTCTGTTAACATGTGGACCAAATACAAAGACCTATAAGGCAGCTATGCAAAAGTGATATCTGAAGCCACAGATCAGAGAGTGAAAGAAAGTTATAAGAACAAGGACTGGCCCTTGGGTCCCTCCACATTTTGGCAGAGTGTAAGCAAGGACAACTGGGCAGACAGAAGACCCTCCTGTGTGACAGGAAGAACCTCATTCAAAAATACTACTGAAAGCATTGTGAATGTAGCTGAATAGGGAAGAAGTGAGGGGCTCCCACAGATGTAAAGGTAAGAGAATGAAGGCTTTTCTCAGAGTTAGCCAGCAAAATTGCCATATGTGGGAGCAAACCAGAAGGGTCAGTTGTTCCTATGCCCTGAAGAACCTAGGAATCCCCAAACCACAAGGTAACCCACCTGGGATGCACCTGAGATTCACTGTGGGGAAATACAGTCCATCATGTGATACCCAGTTTGAATACCATGGGAAAATAGAGGGAAAAAAGCTAACCTCCCAAAGTCAGATGATGAGACCATCCATGCAACCACCGGCTGATGGGAAGGATATAGTGCCTGCCCTGCACCAGCAGTGGGGGCAGAGGGAAGGGGACAAGACTATCCCTGGCAAGGAGATGGGTTCATCATTCTTTCCCAATCTGCATATAAGCATAGCCTAACCAACTGCCTGTGTCCTTATTCTGTCCTCAACAACCTTCTGATGAAAAGCCAGGGTCCTCTGCTGCTACACAGAAAAAGCTCCACTCTGCCGGAACCTACATTCTGCCATGCTGGACAGTCAACTCCTTACCATAAATTAATAAAGTAGCACTCTGTTGAGGTACAGGTTCTCTGAGCCCGACCAACATGAGCATGGCCCTGGGAGACAGACTCACTCAAGCTGCTGACAACTGCAGCTTTTGAGCAGGCAATGTCCTTGTCTAGAGTCTGAGCCAAGGTACATTCTACCCGTGTGACCTTTTGCAGCCTGCCAGCCTTCACCTAGCAACACCTGAGCCACAGGTCTTAACATTTAACTGCAGCTTCTGTTCTCCCAGTTCCATTCAATGCTCACTCCTCTAATGTCAAGAACAGCTATGTCCTCCATGTCTGTTTTAAGGGTGATTCCTCAGATCTCAGTGATGCTTTATTGCAACTGTGCTGCTGAGTATGGTTATCATCTTGATTTTACACACTTTCATCAGTCTTTTTGGAGAAGGAAATGGCAACCAACTCCAGTATTCTTGCCTGGAGAATCCCATGGACTAAGGAGCCTTGTGGGCTACAGTCCATGGGATCACAAAGAGTGGGACACGACTGAGCGACTAACACACACACACAGATAATACCAATATTTTCTGCTAACCCAGTCACTTTACACAGGGGTAAAAGTCACTGTTACAAGCCATCAGAAAACAGCGTGGCATAAAGCAACCAGAAAAATCTCAAATGTATAAACTATTCATCCTTTATCACTGAATCAACTGTCTTACTCAGATGTGGCTGACTGAGCAGTGTCCACAGATGAGAGAGAACCCCTTATGGCTTAATATACACAGAATAAGCAGGTTGTACTCCCCTCTCAAGGCCCATTCTCTCCCTTCTTCCGCCCAACACAACCATTGCTCACTTAGGTTATATCCAGCCCAAGGTTTACTAACTATCCATAAATATATAATATTCTTTTGCTTCAAATTACACAAATAGTATCATATAGAATTAGGAAATAGGTTCAACTGCTGGAACAAAGACCCAAATAATACTGGCTTGACTGAAACAGGAGTCTATTTCTCTTTCACATAAGGGCCAGAGTATAGGGGCTTCCTTGGTGGCTCAGTGGTAAAGAATCCACCTGTGAATGCAGGAGACACAGGTTTGATCCCTGTTTCAGGAAGATTCGCAGATGCCATGGAGCACCTAAGCCCATATGCCACAACTACTGAGCCTGTGCTCTAGAGTCTAGGAGCCACAACAACTGAACCCACAAGATACAACTACTAAAGCTCACATGCTTAGAGACTATGTTCTTCAACAAGAGAAGCCACCACCATGAGAAGCCAGCATACTGCAACTGGAGAGTAGCCCCTGCTTGCTGCAACTAGAGAAAAGCCCCTGCAGCAACAAATACCCAACACAGCCATAAATAAATATATAATTTTTTAAGTGAAAGTTGCTCAGTTATGTCTGACTCTTCGAGACCCCATGGACTATACAGTCCATGGAATTCTCCAGGCCAGAATACTGGAGTGGGTAGCCTTTCCGTTCTCCAGGGGATCATCCCAACAACCCAGGGATCGAACCTAGGTCTCCCACATTGCAGGCAGATTCTTTACCAGCTGAGCCACAAGGCAAGCCCAAGAATACTGAAGTAGGTAGCCTATCTCTTCTCCAGTGGATCTTCTCAACCCAGGAATTGAACTGGGGTCCCCTGAGTTGCAGGTGGATTCTTTACCAACTGAGCTATGATGGAAGCCCCATTTTTTTAAGAGAGTATAAATATTCCTGGGATAAAATAGTGGCTCCCTAGTCTCATGCCTCTACCCTCTATGAGGTGTTGCCCTTATCATCAGCCTCACATTTTAGGGAAAGAGAACTGACACCAGACAAGGAAAGGCCTTCCCTTTATCTTTATAGGGATAGTCTTTAAATTGCACATACTACTTCCACTCACACCCCACTGCCCAGGACCTGGCCATATGGTAGATCTTGCTACAAGAGAGGCTAGAAAAGAAAGCCTTCTTTTGGGGAGCCATTCTCCCTTCTAAAATTCCACTGTGTGTGTGTGTGCTCAGTGGCTTCAGTCATGTCCAACTTTTTGCGACCCCATGGACTGTAGCTTGTTCAGCTTCTCTGTCCATGGGGATTCTCCAGGTAAGAATACTGGAGTGGGTAGCCATTCCCTTCTCCAGAGGATCTTCCCAACCCAGGGATCGAACCTACGCCTCTTACGTCTCCTGCATCGCAGGCAGATTCTTTACCACTAACAGCACCAGGGAAAGCCAAAGCAGATATTCGGGGATAAGTAGCATTCTCTTCTATATTTACTGGATGGATTCTGCTGCATCACCCTTTTTTTGCTCAATATGATGTTTTCGAGAGTTATCCATATTCAAAACATAAACATTCATGCATATTCATTGCTGTTCAGTTGTATGTTATGCATCTTATAAGGGCTCACATGTGCTTTAGAATTTAGGAGCTATTAATCCTAAACTAGGGTTTATCAATGCATCACATTTATTAAACCTTTCCTCTATTACAAAGTAACTGGGTCTTTTAAACACTTAAATTACAGTATATGGATCACATCAGGGGAAATGTTAAACCAGTTAAAGGCTAAACAAATAGACCAGTCTCAAGTACCATCTGATTGTTTCTAAAGCCTTTAAGGTACCCTACAACAAGCCAATTAAAATAGAAACTGATAATATTAACCTTACAGTACATAAAAGGAGGAACTAAATGTATGGTCTTTCTTGACTTTCTGTTGCTTTAGTCATGCATTACATGCTTTCTTGGTTTCCTGACAACAGAAACAAAAAGAAAACTTGTGTTCCATCTGATTTGCATCACCTGATAAAAGGAAATAACCCAGTCAGGTAAAATTAATGTTTGCTTCATTCTAAAACAAATTTGTAATAAGAGCCTTCATCCAAGTTCAAATAGCAAGAAAGGATAATGTCTTTCACAACCAGTTAGACAGAAAATGCACAAGGCTTCTCCAGGAGAATGTTTCCTTGGTTGACCCTTAACAAGCAGAAGACTTAACCTAATTTTTTTTTCCACTGAGTGTCACAGGACTGCCCCAGTTTCAACAAGAGATTCTAGCCTGGAGGGGGACATCCATGAGGACCTGACCACTCAGAAAAGGCCAACTGTCTCCCAAAGCCTAGTGGCTTCCCTGTGGTCTGGGAGTTTTGGAGACCATACTATTAGTGACTCTGATATAATTGGGGGATTTTCCTCTCTCGTAATTTACTCAAGGTTTCAAACCATTTTGGAGAAGTGAAAGGATACTGGTTATTTTTGTGTGTTTTTTTTTATCATGACTGCATAGTATGTTCCTTTTCATTTTTACTCATATTCAGTAGTCATTTTGTCTAAACCACAGTTACCATACACTACCCCAATGTTGTTTTCTTCTTCCTATTATTCTAAGTAATTTGCCCCAAACAGATAAGGTACATTTAGTATGTTAAGAGATAACAGTTTCAAACCAATCACTGCAGGATAAGAAATACTTACTAAAGACCCACTTTTACTAAGGATTCTACTTACAACATTATCTCTTAATTATCACCATAACTTGAATTAGGAAGTAGGGATTATTAACACTACAGTTAAGAAAACTATGTCTTAAAGAATAAATAATTTGCCTAAGGTCACAAAGCTGGTCTGTGTATAGGATTAGGATTCAAACTCATATATTTCAATTCCAAAGCCAGAATTCTTTCTGCTATTCCCTGATGCCTCCCAGATGATAAATGAATTGTAGGTAAAATTTTGCTCAGCTTTATAAATAATGTATTATCTATTTTATTGAACTCCTAAACCTCCCCTCAACACAGGCTACTCTCTCTATAATCTGGCCACAATGAATTCCCTCCCTCATTTGATTTTCTACAATGCTCTATAAGGACCTCTTCCCTCAATCTGATCTAACAGTTTTTTTCACTGCCTCTACATTTACAGACCATATATTCACGCAACAAATATTTTTGAGCTTCTACTATATCCCATGCACTGTTCTAGTTTCTGCGGAGACATACCAGTGAACAAAACAAAGAGAAATTCCTGCTCTCATGGAACTTTACTTGAAGTAGAGGGAGAAATACAAGAAACAAAATAAATTATGTAAGTAAAGAACATGGTAAGTGCAAAGGCAAAAAAAGAGGATTAAAAACAGTAGTGTGAGATGGAAGAGTGCAATTTAAGAAAGAACCAGTAGAAACTCGAGAACAGAAAAACATAAGCTGAGAATTTTATTTCATTTTCAAGTTCAACAGCAGATTAGACACAGTGGCAAACTGGAAGATAAATGTGTTGAAAGAGATTCATTCATCAAGCAAATTAACATTTATTGAACATCTACTATGTATCAGACATTGTGCTAGATGCAATTTCTCTATCTCTGTAACTTCACAGACTTTCTTTTCACCTGGATTACATTTCCAGGTTAGGACTCAACTTTCTAAAGTCTACTCAAGTTTCTTGTTCATATTGATATTTTGCTTCTCTAAACAATTACTTATCATTCTAAAATAATAAATATTTGGGACTTCCCTGGTGGCCCAGTGGTTAAGACTCTGTGCTTCCACTCCAGGGGGCATGGGTTTTATCACTTGGTAGGGAAACTAAGGTCCTGCAAGCTGTGTAACACAGCCCAAAAAAAAGTATTTGCATAACAGATCACACCAGTTCTTAAATTATTCCATATCCCTAACTAAACTGTAAACTCCTAAGGACTAGTTTTAGATTTCTTTTGCATCTCCCACTTAAAATAGCACAGTACACACAGCAGGCACTCAATAAATACGTAACTATCCAATTACTACTAATTAGCTAATGAACATTGTGCAAATTGCTTGGGCCCTCCCAGGCCTCAGGTTTCCCTCCAGGCAGGCAAGGTTAAGTGAGCTCTATTTGCAAAGCCAGAACTGACAGGCAGCTCTCTGCTCAAGCAAGGTTAAGTGGGTGAATTTTGGCCTAAATCTGACTTAGTTCAAATCTCTGCTTCTCCATTTTTGATGGCTGTGTGTAAATTACTTATCATACCATGTTTTCCTCATTTATAAAGTAGATATGTTAATAACAGTACCTGTCTCATAATGTTGAGTTAATATTTGTAACCAAGGACATTGTCTGTGATTGGGAAAACGTAAGAATCATGCTCAGAATACACTCATATCAAGGAAACAAACACCAGAAGCTCTGAGATAAGAGTTGACAATAAAGAACCAATGGGATCAAATGTCTGAAGGTATTGAGCCCCTATAGACTATCCTATCAGAATAGTTAACTATCCTCTAATCAAACTTACTGGTCATCAAAAAGTCAATTAACAGGAGATTTTCTCAGTGGTCCAGTGGTTAAGACTCCAAACTCCCATTTGCAGGGGGCACAGGTTCCATTTCTGGTTCGGGAACTAAGACTCCACATGCCACACAGCCCCCAAAAAAGTCAATTAAGAAAAACTTCCTTAACATTATCCTTAAATTTCTTCATGATCAGTGCAAAGAAATAGAGGAAAACAATAGAATGGGAAAGACTAGAGATATCTTCAAGAAAATTAGAGATACCAAGAGAACATTTCATGCAAAGATGGGCTCAATAAAGGACAGATACGGTAGGGACCTAACAGAAGCAGAAGATATTAAGAAGAGGTGGCAAGAATACACAGAAGAACTGTACAAAAAAGATTTGCACAACCCAGATAATCACGATGGTGTGATCACTCACCTAGAGCCAGACATCTTGGAATGTGAAGTGAAGTGGGCCTTTGGAAGTGTCACTAAGAACAAAGCTAGTGGAGGTGATGGAATTCCAGTTGAGCTATTTCAAATACTGAAAGATCATGCTGTGAAAGTGCTGCACTCAATACGCCAGAAAATTTGGAAAAACTCAGCAGTGGCCACCGGACTGGAAAAGATCAGTTTTCATTCCTATCCCAAACAAAGGCAATGCCAAAGAATGCTCAAACTACCACACAGTTCCACTCATCTCACATGCTAGTAAAGTAATGCTCAAAATTCTCCAAGACAGGCTTCAGCAATATGTGAATCATGAACTTCCAGATGTTCAAGCTGGTTTTAGAAAAGGCAGAGGAATCAGAGATCAAATTGCCAACATCCGATGGATCATCGAAAAAGCAAGAGAGTTCTAGAAAAACATCTGTTTCTGCTTTATTGACTATGCAAAAGCCTTTGACTGTGTGGATCACAATAAAATGGCAAATTCTTCAAGAGATGGGAATACCAGATCATCTGACCTGTCTCCTGAAAAACCTGTATGCAGGTCAGGAAGCAACATTTAGAACTGGACATGGAACAACAGACTGGTTCCAAATTGGAAAAGGAGTACGTCAAGGCTGTATACTGTCACCCTGCTTATTTAAGTGATATGCAGAGTACATCATGAGAAACACTGGGCTGGAGGAAGCACAAGCTGGAATCAAGATTGCTGGGAGAAATATCAGTAACCTCAGATATGCAGACAACACCACCCTTATGGCAGAAAGTGAAGAGGAACTAAAAAGCCTCAGATATGCAGATGACACCATCCATAGAGCAGAAAGTGAAGAAGAACTAAGGAGCCTCTTGATGAAAGTGAAAGAGGACAGTGAAGAGTTGACTTAAAGCTCAACATTCAGTAAACTAAGATCATGGCATCTGGTCCTATCACTTCATGGGAAATAGATGTGGAAACAGTGGCTGACTTTATTTTTGGGAGTTCCAAAATCACTGCAGATGGTGACTGCAGCCATGAAATTAAAAGAGTTCCAGAAAAACATCTACTTCTGGTTTATTGACTATGCCAAAGCCTTTGAATGTGTGGATCATAATAAACTGTGGAAAATTTTGAAAGAGATGGGAATATCAGACCATCTGACCTGTCTCTTGAGAAACCTGTATGCAGGTTAGGAAGCAGCAGTTAGAACTGGACATGCAACAATATACTGGTTCCAAATAGGAAAAGGAGTACGTCAAGGCTGTATATTGTCACTCTGCTTATTTAACTTATATGCAGAGTACATCATGAGAAACGCTGGGCTGGAAGAAGCACAAGCTGGAATCAAGATTGCCGGGAGAAATATCAGTAACCTCAGATATGCAGAAGACACCACCCTTATGGCAGAAAGTGAAGAGGAACTAAAAAGCCTCTTGCTGAAAGTGAAAGAGGAGAGTGAAAAAGGTGGCTTACAGATCAACATTCAGAAAACTAAGATCATGGCAACTGGTCCCATCACTTCATGGGAAACAGAAGGGGAAAAAGTGGAAACAGTGGCGGACTTTATTTGGGGGGGCTCCAAAGTCACTGCAGATGGTGACTGAAGCCATGAAATTAAAAGACACTTACTCCCTGGAGAGAAAGTTATGACCAACCTAGATAGCATATTTAAAAGCAGAGACATTACTTTGCCAACAAAGGTCTAGTCATGGCTATGATTCTTCCAGTAGTCATGTATGGATGTGAGAGTTGGATGGTGAAGAAAAGTGAGCACCAAAGAATTGATGCTTTGAACTGTGTTGTTGGAGAAGACTCTTGAGAGTCCCTTCGACTGCAAGAAGATCCAACCAGTCCATTCTAAAGGAGATCAGCCCTGGGTGTTCATTGGAAGGACTGATGTTGAAGCTGAAGCTCCAATACTTTGGCCACCTCATGCGAAGAGTTGACTCACTGGAAAAAACCCTAATGCTCAGAAGGATTGGGGGCAGGAGGAGAAGGGGATGACAGAGGATCAGATGGCTGGATGGCATCACTGACTCGATGGACATGGGTTTGGGTAGACTCCAGGAGCTGGTGATGGACAGGGAGGCCTGGCATGCTGTGATTCATGGGGTCACAAAGAGTCAGACATGACTAAGTGACTAAATTACTGTCATGACAGGAATCTAATTTTCTAAAGTGTGTGAGTGTAAGTGTGTGTGTGTGAGCAAGCAAGAGTCAGCCGACCCCATGGACTGTAGACTGCCAGCTTCCTCTGTCCATTGGATTTTTCAAGCAAGAATACTGGAGTGGGTAGGCATGCCCTCCTCCAGGGAATCTTCCCAACTCAGGGATCCAACCCACGTCTCCTGTGTCTCCTGCATTGCAGGCAGATTTTTTACTGCTGAGCCCCCGGGAAAGCCCTTTCGAAAGTTTAATTGTATATTATAACCGCTACATCATGGACTAAATCTATTTGGAGGATGGTTGGGGATTAACCACAGTGTATACTATTTCTAGGTTCTCATTTTTGTCAAAGTCTGAATGTCGAAGAGTTAAAAACAAGATTCAAGATTCTCTTTAAAATACACAATGCACAAATGTCAAAAATATTTAACTGCTTAATTAGGGAACAAGCAGAATTGTAAAAAGCTGGTTTCAGGGAGGAAAGGGAAGATCAGTATGTATAGTCAATGGAAGAAAGAATACATCAAAAAAGACTACTAAATTAAATTTTAAAATATTGATTTCTATGGTCTAAATGTGTGTCCCTTTCCTTTATCCCCTCCATCCTCACAATTCATATGTTGAAATCCTAACCCTTAAAGTTAATATAGGAAATGAGGGTTTTAGATGGTCTTTAAATCATAAAAGTAGAACCCTCATAAATCAGATTAGTGTTTTCTAAAAGAGGTTCCAGAGAGATCCTTTCTGCCATGTGGGGACATACAACATAAAACTGGCTTAACTGAACAGCTTTTTCTCTATAATGGCTCAAGTACAATTAGCTCCTGGAAATGGTCTCAATATTGTTAATAACTATAGTGTGATTCACTGATCCTGAAATTAAAATATGAGTCCAGTAATAAAAGTTCTTGATCTAATCAAATTTCCATGAAGGTACCATTAATCCTTGGTTTGTTAAGAATGACAAATGTCACATAGAGTCTATTTTTCAGCCTTGAGAAGTCTTCACACATACACTACTTAATATTACTCCTGGCAAAAGCCCTCCAAGGTAAGCAGGGCACATATTAGCCTTATTTTGTAAATCAAAATGCTGGGATCTACAGATAGTAAGTGGTCTGTTTAAGTACAGATGGGTATTGAAGAGTGAAGCAAAGACTCAGACCCAAGACTTTTGACTCCTAAGCCAGTGTTTATATGAATAGAACTGTATGCACAATACATCTCCAAGTGGCTAACTGGTTAAGTGAACATTTGCAGGGCCTTAGAGGGCTCTGCCTTCCAATAACTTCTGGTAACATATGCTTATTTTTAGAGTAACTACAGCTCATAACAAATGGAAAGCAGCCAAGAAAGGACTCCCAGTTGCCTGCATTACTCAGCCACTGGATGCTGAAGCCCTGAGATGACTAAGGCAGGATCCTACTCAATAGGACAAGATACTCTAGCACAGGGCAGGAGAGCTGCAGTAGAGGCAAGTGCTAAGGAAGCATAGAGGAGGGGAAGCAACTACCTTGCCCAAATCTCTCAAACTCCCCACGACTCAGTCTGAAAAACACTTGAAATATCAAATTGCAAGAGATCTAAGCCTATTGTGAAGGCACTAATTCTTCTCATTCAAAATACCCAGCAACAGGAAATTGATTTATAACCAAACAGGAAGTGATGACTCTGATATCAACAGGCAAATAATTCCCAACTGACTTTCAAACCCAATTTGAAGTTGTTTTCATTATGGTTTAGTTTTTCTCAATTTCTTTTTCATATTTTTTCCTGTTTCTTATCCTAGTTCCTGGGAAAAGGGACAACCACCTGGTTCTGAAGTCAGTTGACTTCCAGATAAAGCCAGAAGTCTGACCAAAAAGATATGGGCTGCCCAGGACAAACACAAAACAAAAACCCTAGGCCTGTATTCCCCACATTGTACATTTCATCTGTATGGTTCTCTCCTTTCCATATATATATATATATATATATATATATCCCCATGTCTTTTCTATCCATCAATAATTATATATCCTCATCTGGTTAAAGACAGTAACTAGAATTATGGTGCTGATCAGGTTCAAATGTATAAAAAGATTAAACTGCTACATTGTGTAACAAGAACTAACAGTGCTGTAGGTCAATTATACTTCAAACATAAGCAAACTCATAGAAAAAGAGAACAGATTTGTGCTTACCAGAGGTGGGCAGGGGAGAGGTGGTGGAATTTGATGAAGGTAGTCAAAAGGCAAAAATTTCCAGTTATAAGACAAATAATTATCAGGGATGTAATTAATGTGCAACATGCTAAATATAATTAACACTGTTGTATGTTATATATGAAAGTTATTAAGGGAGTAAATCTAAGAGTTCTCATTATAAGAAAAAAATTTTCTATTTCTTCAGTTTTGTATTTATATGAGATAATGAATGTTTACTAATTATTCCATGAGCCAAATCATTATGCTGTATGCCTTAAACTTATACAGTGATGTGCATCAATTTTATCTCAATAATATTAGAAGAAGATAAAAAGAGCTTAAAGCAACAAAAAAGAAAATAAACTGTAAAGACACAATGTGGATATAACATTTAACTTTTTATATAGTTGTAAAATGAACAAATGATAACTTAAAAAAAAAACAACTAGTCCTGGTTTTCCACCCTGGACATTGGTCATATGAGTTATGCCAAAGCAGTCACTAGAATAATCTAATTGCATTTTCCTCCAAAATAATGAAATAATTGGGAAGGAGGTATCACATTCTTGAGCACTGCAGATAGGATTTACATCATCAAAAAGCAAAGCTGCAGTTACAGTCCCTATTTCTAGAAAATACTCAAAAGGTACTCCAAGTAATACAAAATGGATCTATATATATAATATAGACAGTAATTATACAAAGGGCCAAGTAACAAGAAATCCCACTTAGTACCACAAAAATTGCCCTAATAGTTCTCTGATTAATTTCTATTATGTTTGGGTAATAAAGTGTTACTTTAATGTCACTGAGAAAAAATACTGTTCAATGAAGTCTAAGCAATCTTCTTCTTAAATACCCTAATAAATAATGCTGTAGGGTCACCCAAAATCTTCATTCTCCTAAAAAAACATAATTTAATATATATCCAACTGATTAAAATGACTTGAAGTAAAAACATAAATAAAGTTAAAAGATAATGAATACAGTAAGAAAAAGAACAGAAAAAAATCCATAATCAAATAAAGAAAAATCACCTGAGGAAAACCATAGAAAATAAGCTTAAAATTCCATGCTTGTTGCTGACAAGAGCAAGGTGGAAAACATGAGAATAAACATGAGTTTCCTATTCTATCTAGCCTGTGCTGTGCTTAGCCGCTCAGTCATTTCTGGCTCTTTGTGACCCCATGGACTGTAGACCACCAGGCTCCTCTACCCATGGGGATTCTCCAGGAAAGAATACTGGAGTGGGTTGCCATGGCCTTCTCCAGGGGATCTTCCCCACCCAGGGATCAAACCCACGTCTCTTATGTCTCCTGCACTGGTGGGCAGGTTCTTTACCACTAGCACAACCTGGGGAACCCTACTTCAGGGCAAAATAAAACAGTCCCATCTTTTATTTCCTGGTGTTTTAGGCTGAAATTATTAATATCTTTTTTTGGCTGTTCTGGGTCTTCATTGCTGCAGGTGGGCTTTGTCTAGTTGTAGGGAGCAGAGACTACTCTCTAGTTACGGTACGCGAACTTCTCATCATGATGGCTTCTCTTGTTGCTGAGCACCGTATCTAGGGACACTGGCTTTAGAAGTAGCTACATGTGGACTCAGTGGTTGTTGTTTAAGGGCTCTAAACCACAGGCTCACTAACCATGGTACTTAGTGTTCCTGTGGCATGTGAGATCTTCCTGGATCAGGGATCAAACCCATGTCCCCTGCATTGGCAGGTGGATTCTTAACCACTGCATCACCAGGAAAGTCCTGAAATTATGTTTTAAAGAATTAATAAATTACATATTCCTTAAGAACATTCTCAAATTCTAAAATTTTCAGCCAGGCTTCTGACACAAGCAGGATGAATGACTAACATGACTAAGATCATTACTGAGGACCTGAATAGCTGGTTACCTAAAAGCTCTATAAACTACAGTTTTCAAGTGTGCCAGTTGTAAAGATATTGTTATTTTCTTAAGAAAAGATCTTAATTTGTATATTCTTGCCTGCTAAAGAGAGGTTCTAAATTCACAAACACGAGTTTCCTAAGAAAGCAACTCTGGTTCAAGCACTTGAGCAATTACTTGAACAAGCACAAAAGCTTGGTTCCACTGAGGGGCACCTCATCACCTTCACATTCTATCCTTTTCCAGTCCTACCAACTTTACAACTTAAGCACTCACTCTTCCTGCTCATCATAATGAGTTATTAGTTCAACTTACTAATATTACTTTGGTTCAAATCTCCTGCCTGAATTTTCCAAAATAATTTCTTAACTTTCCTCTCTGCTTCTAATCTGGCTCCTTAATCATCATACATTCTCCAACTACCACCAGACTAATTTCTCTGAATCACAAATAAAGCCAGTCATGCCACAGTGGTGGTGGTTCAGTTGTTCACTCATGTCCAACTCTTTGCAACTCTATGGACTGTAGCCCTCCAGGCTCCTCTGTCCATGGGATTTCCTAGGCAAGAATACTGGAGTGGTTTTGCCACTTCCTTCAGGGGATCTTCCTGACCCAGGGATCAAACCTGGGTCTCCTGCATTGCAGGTGGATTCTTTACCTGAGCTACCAGGGAAGCAGTCAGGCCATAGCTCTGCTTAAAATTATTCAGTGACTTCATCACTCACAGAAAAAGAAATCCAATCTCCTTAACATGGCATTCAAGGCCCACAAAGACCTGGCATCTGCCACCTCTCCAATTTCACTACCTACCACCAAATGCCCCTCACATATAAACACTCATCCTATTCAACACCCTGAAGTGGCCCTCATTCACTTTGCTATCATCCTGGTAATGCTGTCCTCCAAGAGTTCTCTCACAGCATTGGCAGAGAGGGAAAAAGGGAGGGAAAGACAGAGGGAAAAAAAGGAAGACAAGGAAAATAGAAAAGAAGGGAATCTCAGCTAATGTTATCATCCAATCTCATCATCCAATTAAACTCTGGGGATCTCTGAGATGATGTATCAAAGAAAAACCACCTACATAGTCAGACTGTCAAGATTATATCCTGAATTCCCAGAGCAAAATCTCTCTCAAAAGTGATAAAGCATCATATAAATGGATGTTAAAGATGAGGTCTCCTGGTATAAGGAAACCCAAACTTAAGAACAAACAGATTGAGAATAGGACTTCAAACCACATGGCCACAAGATGATTAGCTCTGGCCCAAATACATACAATGATATTAACAGCAATTTTAAAATATATTGTCTAACTATGTCAATTATCTTACTGATCCTATTTGAGGATATAATGTGATTTAACTTTGAGTTGATCTTACAAAATTCTAGGAAATAACTTTTATTCTTAAGAGAGTTTAATATAATAGCCTGCTTAAGTTAAAATGTTCCAACAGATAATACACTTTTCACTTCTAAAATGAAATTACTCAGTGAGAACTGCCAGAAAGAGATGTTATTAATAATTTTCCGGGATGATAGAGAACACACAAGATGTGTTTCCATTTTACCACTCTAATCAGCTAGCAGAAGAGTGGAATTTTCAAAGATGCAAATAGTTCACCTAGGTCATGTTACCATGGATAGAAATCAGAACTGCAAGAGAAAAGGAGACTGAGCAAAAACAGCACTTCCCTCAGCCTCTGGTTTCTCTGGCCTCCACAGCTAGAAACAAATGGTTCTCTTGCTTTAAAAATATCCATTCGGCTTCCAAGAAATAAGTAAGCTTGCTTCAAAATTCAACTTCCCACAAAGTCATCTTCAGATGCTTCACAGTTTTAAATTATTGTTAGTATCACGACACAGCTTGGATTCCAAAGTGAAGGGCCAGAATGAGAAAAGGTACTTTCATCCCCACGCAACACCATTCAACTCCCTGCAGACTCTGGAGATTCTCATGCAGCCAGTATTTGAGTCATCATGAATGAAGCAATCAAGGACTTTGCCTTGAGGGACCTTGCAGTCAAGCATGAGTAGGGAGGAGTAGCCAATTAAAAAAGTAAACAAAGAGAAGATGATTATATATTGTGCTAAGTGCAGTTAGTGAAAGCAGTTGGTGACATTCACCAACAAGGGGCATTTTTTCCATTCTACTTCCTACATTCTCAATCAGCATACAATTTCATGGTTCAGACTATGAATCGCACAAACACTAGAATAAACATGGGTTTTCTATTCTAATCTAAAGGTTGATAAATCAAAAATCTATTTTGATGATCCTGTATTCTATGAAAAAATTGCCTCTAATTTTTTTGTGGAAGGGTGGGTGGGTGACAGGGTACCAAGATGAACAACAGTCTTAGTGGTACTTTGCCACAAAGTGCAAAGGTGTTCCACACATGAGTAACCTGTGAATACAGGTTTCAAAACAAGCCTAAAGCCGTAACTTAAAAGAATTTAATTATGTTTACAGTCATCACTACCTTAATGTTTAAACATCTTTGTGCAAGTCCTCCTAATAAGGGAGAGATGTCTGTTGTTCATGACTTTTGTAAATATAAATGTGGTGATCTAAAGCTTAAAAAAAACCCACTTTCTGACAATGTTAATCTAGCTAATAAGAATTATTGGCAGAAAAAAGGAACATAACAGAGTAATTTTATGTGCAAGTAAGAATTGTTTCTGTCCCATTTCCTAGTTACCTAAATTATTCTAAGACTGGTCACAAAAACTAACATTCAATGAGGCAAGAAGAGTTGTATCAACATCATTTATGACATTTAAGTCTAGCATTATGCAAAAAGAAATGGAGTATTAAAGAAAGTAAGCAGTAAGAGACAGATGCTGGTCACAAAATCCTTTACACAGGCTTGTCTACCAATAAAATCATGAAAAATAGCACTAAACAGGCGATCTGACTGATCTAAAACTTTATATGACAAAGTTACTCCTTCTTTGTGCCTGCAGGTCATTATAACAATAAGACTGCAATTTACTAGATGGCATACACCAGTTCTGCTCTGGGCTCAAAGCAGAGGTGTGTCGGAGAGGGGGAACCCCAGAAGATTCTCCCATAGTAAGCAGTAACCTTCTGTCATTTTAGGCCACCACACAGAAATAACTGTCACAGCTTCAGTCATAGAGTGGGATGTGTCATGCTTCATTTGGTACAAAATAGGACAATGAAAATACCAACAACTTGAACAATACTGTGGGAAAAAAAATGTCTGTCATTGCAGTAAAAAAATAAGTTAAACAAATAAAAGGATGTTGCCTGCCATTCAAGTACCTAAATTTTGCCGACCATCAAGCCGTGAGCCAATGAAGCCACCCTGAGGAGAATTTAGGATGGGGAAGAAACAGGGTACTGGCCCTAAATAGTTAAGACACATATCAAAGGAATAATTTGATGTTATCAATGAGCATAGACTCCTGCATCTTCCCATACACAGGTGTGTGTGCGTGTATGCACGTGCATATGCTCAAGTCATATCTGACTCCCAGGCTACAGTCCTCAGTAAAGTCTTGAAATAAAACATAACTCTCAACTCTTAGGTTCTACGGGGTTTTGTTTTCAGTTGACAGTATACTTTTGCAGCCCCGGCTTATTTAGCATTGAGAGGAAACTGGAGTGCTGGGGTAAAACATCACGCTGCTTGCAGTGTTGGCCTATCACTGCTTTGTAGCAAAGAATAAAAATCATGATGAAAAAGTCACATTCAATCTACCCACCTAGCAATGAAAGATGAATAAAATACATAAATCACTACTACAAATAAGTGGAGGACTTGATGTGAGAGGTAGTATATTATATTTTATATTATTAGAGGCTTCCCCAGTGGCTCAGTGGCAAAGAATCTGTCAATGCAGGAGACTGGGGTTCAAACCCTGGGTCTGGAAGATTCCTTGGGGAAGAAAATGGCAGCCCATTCCAGTATTCTTACCTGGAAAGTCCCATGGACAGAGGGGCCTGGTGGGCTACAGTCCACAGGGTCACACAGAATCAGGTATGACTGAGCAACTGTGCACACACACATAAGGCTCATCTTGGAAAAGGAACAATTTGCTTTCTTTGCTGTGACTGAAGGGCCTGGATGGGGCAGTCTATGTATTAATGATGAGATTTCTCACAAGAAAAGGCAAAACAAACCTTCAACAGAGCAATGTCTGAAGCCCTGAGAGAACCCCGAGTGCACACCCGTTGCTCAGACCTTATCTGGGTTTCCTCCCAGAGCAAACGCCCTCACTCTGCTACAAGGGAGGCAAAGCAGGCGCATCACAGCCATAAGCCCTGCAAAGGATGCCAAGAGGAACTCTGAGGGAGGAGCTGTCAACAGATATGAAGTAAGGCCCTACAACTGTAGTACAAGCCTTCCCTGGTAGCAGGACAAGGGTACAAGCCAAAGGGTACCTGGAGATAGATGGACTCCAGGCTACACATTTACATCTGCCCCTCTGTTCATACTTCCTGGGGAGAGAAAAAGATGGACTCCAGGCCAGACATTCACTACCAGCCCCCTGTTTACATTTCCCAAAGCAAGACACAAATGGGCTCCAGGCTACATATTTATGACCATACTCCTGTCTACATTTTGATATCTGCACTCCCACATAAGAAACAACAGGAATAGGGTGGGTAACTGGACAGTGGACACTTAAGGCAGGAACAGAGAGGGGCTGTTAGAAGATCAAGAGGTCATACATTTCCCACCCTTGGGGCAATGGAGACATGACACATGCGCCAAAGTCTTCAAGGGGTCAAAAAGGCAAGGGATGGGGCAGGGAGCTCAAATCACGGCTCTGAAACAACCTAGAAGGGTGGAATGGGGCTGAAAATGGGACGGAGGTTCAGGAGAGAGGGAACATATGTATACCTATAGCTGATTCATGTTGATGTATGGCAGAAACCAACATAGTGTTGTAAAGCAATTATCCTCCAACTAAAAATAATTATTTTAAAAGGGTAGAGGATACCAGACCATAGTAAGTCTTGCTATTTTCCTCCCATATGCCTTTGTGATAAAGTCCATCTTGACTGAGAGGTGTGTGCACACCCAGGGGAATGTCCTGAGACAAATTAACCACAGGGTCAAAGCAAGACAACTGGCCAAGAAGAAGACAAAGGCACAGAAGACCACCCCCCTTATAAAGGTTTAAATCTTCCCAAGATGTGATTCTTGTGTCTCTCTCACTGAGTTCACCCATGAGTCTTTCCACATATACTCTGCTTTTCTAATAAATACTTCACTTTCCTCTATACCTTCTGTCTTCTTGTCAGATTCCTCCTTTCAATGTAGACAAGGACTGGGGACTGAGATTCTAGCCACTGGCCCCTATGATCTAGCAGTTTGGATTCCTGGTTTCTGCCCAAGTAACCAGAGTTCAGTTCCCAGTCAGGGAACTAAGGTCTCGCTTCCAACCACTGCTCACTGCTAGATATTGCTCACTGTAAGCTACTGCCCACTGCTACATGTGTCCAAAATCATAAGGAATCCATGCCAAGTACCCAATAACATAACTCTGTGCAGCTGTAACCCGCATGAGCATACTGACTCAGTTATCAATGACGACATTAAAAAAAAACTAATTCCATTCATTTGCTACAAGGAAGAATGCAGAAGAGAAGTTAGAGGAATTGAAACAGTTCAGAGCACAGATTCTGGAGCCAGAATGTCTGGGTTCAAATCTCGGCTTTACTGTTTGCTAGGCTGGATGGCCTCAAGAAAGCCACTTTACTTCTTTGCACCTCAATTTTCCCATCAGTAAATGGTAAGCAGTATTGGGTTGTTATGAGGAATTAAGTAAGTGAATATCAAGTGCCTGGAATAGTACTTGGCACACATGAAGCACTGTTTATTAAATTTTTAAATAGTAAAAATAATGAAATGAAAATGCTCCTACAACTAGGAAGAGCTCCAACCCCATTTAGACCTTTCATCAGAGCTGTAGATGGAGTTCTGCTCTCCCAGACCACTTGCCAGAACTGCTAACAGGAGTCTCAGTGGCCATCATGGGTACAGATATTCACTGCTGTCATTTTCTCCTTGCTATAACCCTGATTCAGGTCTTCCTCATCCCCAACACAACCGCTGTAGAGGCATCTCCCTAGCTCGTATCACTAATCTCATTCCCAGGTAGCGGTGAAGCTGCAGTGATGGGTTCAAGCTGGCAATAAGACACAAACAGGCTTTCAGTTAATACAATATTTACTTAGCTTCAGAGAAGAATGTGTGTGCGCGTGTGCTCAGTCACATCTGATTTTTTGTGACCCCAGGGACTGTATCCCACCAGGCTCCTCTGTCCATGGGATTCTCCAGGAAAGAATACTGGAGTGGGTTGCCATTTCCTCCTCCAGGGGGTCTTCCCAACCCTGGCATCAAACCCATGTCTCCTGCGTCTCCTGCATTGGCAGGTGGTTTCTTTATCACTGAGTCACCTGGGAATCCCTTTAGAGAAGGATATGGGACAAGAAATACATCAGGCACAGCAGCTTCATCTCCACAGGAAGCCCAGAAGTCATCCAAGTGCACAGTTCTTCTGTCCCCTCACTCATATAGGCAGTGAGTGACTGCCACAGTGGGAGCCAAGATGTCTGTGGGTCTTGTTGAGATGCCACAGCCCCTTTTCCCATCAGACTTTTTATACTGTCCTCTGTAGGCCAAGGTCCACATGCCAACTGACAGTTCCCCCAGCAAGGTACAGCTCCATACAAAAACCAAGGCAGGCACAACATCCCCCAATTATCTTAACTGTTTTCAAACACACCAAGATCATTCTTCAGGCAGATCTAAATCAACCTTTGTGTGTGTTACTCATGAATATTCACCAATCTTTTAACAGAATAGAGCTTCAGAACTCCCAAAGGGCAACTGAGATCCACAATCTGTTCCCTGTATTATGCTCCTGTGTTTCCTGTATTATGACCTACACTGATCCCCATATGCCCACACCTCAGCCACATAGCCTGACCTGGCTTTTGGTGCACTGTGTTCCTCAGTGTTAATTCCCTGGGGGCAGAACCCTTATCTTTATTTCCTTTTTCCACTGCCTGGCACCACAACATAGTCTCTTAAACCTGAAAAACTCAGCAAAATATTAACTGCATTTAAGCAACTAATAAAGCTGGGTCACAATTATTCTGCTTTGTCATTTTAAAATCTCACTGTCTGGATGGCAGTGAGAACCTGCATGAAATGTTAAAAGACTACAAGCCTAATCCAAACCACTCTTTTGATTCTCAGAGGAGGAAGAAGCCACTCCAGAGGGATCATAAAGCTAATTTCTTAATAACTCCCTGCACACAGCACTCCCACGGCAGTCTTAGTGAGGAAGGTCTGTGTCTCTGTACAATAAATAGCTAACAATGCTGGGCTAGTCAATACACAATTTAATTTTGTGAAAATCGTGGTTGGGTTTACTTGGGTCTCTTAAGGGAAAAACTGAAATCTGTCATTAATACACAATACCAAAATAAGCGCAAGGAACTAATCAAAATAAATTAAGGATGCCCTGAAGTTTGACTGAGGCAAAAATCAGCTTCAGTCTTCAGAAGTAATTGAATGTCTCATCTCCTGCAATGGGGAGTACTGGGTATTTTTTTTTTTTTTTTTTACTGTTAGTGACCAACGATCATGGCATAACATATATATAGAAGGTTATCACATGTGACTAGCATATCAATGTAAGTAATATAAACAAGGCATGTCTTTTATATTATAAAGCCTATTTGTCATGTGGAGTGCAGATAGCCTTATGTGCTTTTGTATGTAGAAATTCTACCAGTCTCTTTCTTTATTTAAGAGAATCAAGAATAAATGCTGATTAATAACTGTGAGAGCTGTTGATTGAGTTACAAGAGTTAACTCATTAACAATGTATTAAGATGGACACAAAAAGTACAAACCATAAAAGGGAAACCTGACAAATTAGACTTGGTCAAAAATCTAAAACTTCTACTCTTCAAAAGACATTGCTAAGGAAATGAAAGACAAGCCACAGACAGGGAGAAAAACTGGAAACTTCTTATTTGATAAAGAATTTGTACCCAGAAAATATAAAAGCACAACTCAACAAGAAGACCCAAAAAAAGTTTTAAAATGGGCCAAAATCATGAACAGTACACCAAACAAGGTATATGGATGGCAAATAAACACAAGAAGTTCCACATCACTGATCACTGGGGAGACAGATGCAAGTTAAAACAATGAGATACCACTTCACACCAGGATGGCTAAAATTGAAAATTCCTAAGTAACAAAAATTGGTAAGGCTGTAGGGCAATCTTCCACACTGCTGCAGGGAATGCAAAATGTTTAGTCCCTTTGAAAAAGGTTGCCAAGTTTTTCTAACGTTATATATCCACTTACCATACAACCCAGAAACCTCACTCTTGAGTATTTATCCAACAGAAATGAAAAAAACATGCCCACACAAAGATGTGTAGGCAAATGTTCATAGTAGCTTTTATTTATAATACCCAGAACTGAAAAAAAAACCCAAATGTTCAACAAATGGTGAATATGCAAGTAAACCCTGATACACCCATGCAATGGAATACTGCTCAGTAATAACAAAGGAACAGACTAGTGATATACATAAAGCTGCAAAAATATTATGCTAAGCGAAAGAAGCTAGACACAAAAGGGTAGCTAATATATGACTTCATTCACTTCAAGTTTTAGAAAAGGCAAAACTATAGGGACAGCAAATAGATCAGTAGTTGCTGAGGGCTGGGATAGAAGGAGGTAGGGCATGGCCTGCAAAGATACATGAGGACTCTGTGGAGGGATGGATGTTCTATACCTTGATTTTGGTGGTGATCACACAAGGGTGTGTGAGGGGAAAAATTCACTGGACTGTACATGTAAAATAAATGAATTTTACAATATGTAAAATATACCTCAATAAATGTGACTTTTATAAAGGAATATATTATTAAGAAATAAATAGGTAAACAGTGAATGTTTGTTGAATGAACAGTGTAATTGCTAAATAACTTAAGGAAAGATAATATATCTGGTTAAGTCAACAAATATTTAAAACCTTAAGTAACAGCACAAGATAGAATAGCAGACATTAGGTTATAATTCTAATCAGTGTAGAATTGTTTGCTACCATTAACACCACAAGGGCTTCCCAGGTGGTGCTAGTAGTAAAGAACTTGCCTGCCAATTCAGGAGACATAAAAGACATGGGTTGGATCCCTGGGTTGGAAAGATTCCCTGGAGGGCATGGCAACCCATTCAAGGATTCTTGCCTGTAGAACCCCTTGACAAAGAAGCCTGAAGGGCTACAGTCCACAGGGTCACAAAGAGTCTGACATGACCGAAACAACTGAGCATGCATTAATATCACAAAACAAACTTCTAGAGTTGTATTTAATTTCAAGTTATCTCTTTGCTATCACACACATCTGATGTAATGAACTCTCATGCAATCCAGCAGCTGACAGTGCTGAGAAATTATACTCTGTAATGTCAAACTTTGAAAATACGATGACTGACATTTCTAATAAAATGGCAATAACAATGCATTCCTGAATAGAATATCAGATTTATGGAACTCAGGTTAATTCTTAGATGATGATATTTTGGTTTGGTCTTGGCCATATATGAATTTTCACAACTTACCATTCAACAATTAGCCAAAATATCCAGTGTATCTCTAATACATGTGATTTCAGGATTCCAAGCCAGCCTCCACCAAATCAATATCAAAATGCATTCTGGATTCAGCCTTCTCTGCCTTCAAACATAAAGTTAAATCCACCATTACTAACAATCATCCTAGAAGCTCTAAGCCATTTTCAGTACCTTAATTTTTTACATTAATTTTCAAGGTACTGGATTGGCCAAAAAGTTTGCTGGGGTTTTTCCTTATAAAAAAACCCAAATGATCTTTCTGGACAACCAAATACTTCATTTCAAAGCAGAAATATAGTAAAAAGCCTTTGATAATTTTCAGGAACTATCCTGGGCTATGGAAATGAAAGTAACAAAAATAAAAAATAGTGTGGCTAAGCAAACTTAACAGGGCTTCCCGGGCGGGGCTAGTGGTAAAGAATCCACCTGTCAATGCAGGAGATGTAAGAGATGCAGGTTCGATCCCTGGGTCAGGAATATCCCCTAGAGAAGGGCATGGCAACCCACTCCAGTATTCTTTCCTGGAGAATGTCTTGGACATAGGAGCCTGGTGGGCTACAGTCCACAGAGTAGCAAAGTGTCAGACACACCTGAAGTGACTTAGCACGCACACAAATTTAAAACAAAATCAGTCCAGAACAATAATACAGTTTAAAGACATAATGGACAAGAAGATCTCATTCATTAATATAATAGTATCAAAAATGTAAAATACCTAGGTATAAGAAATGTGCACAACTGAAGAGGAAAATTCAAAAATATTCCTGAAGAACACAAGAGTACTAAAAACTGCAAAGGCATAGGAGGTCCTTGAATAGGAAGAATCAACATTCTAAAAATTATTGCTCTCATATTGATTCTTAAATTCAATACTATCCCAATAAAAATACCAATAGGCATTTGGGCAGGAACTAGAGAATTCTATCAGTTCAGTTGATCAGTCATGTCCAACTCTATGTGACCCCATGGACCACAGCACGCAAGGCTTCCCTGACCATCACCAACTCCTGGAGCTTACTCAAACTCATGTCCCTTGAGTCAGTGATGGCATCCAATCATCTCATCCTCTATGTCCCCTTCTCCTCCAGCCTTCAATCTTTCCCAGCATCAGGGTCTTTTCCAGTGAATCAGTTCTTCACATTAGGTGGCCAAAGTATTAGAGTTTCAGCTTCAGCATCAGTCCTTCGAATGAATATTCAGGACTGACTTCCTTGAGGACTGACTGGTTGGATCTCCTTGCAATTCAAGGGACTTTCAAGAGTCTTCCCCAACACCACAGTTTGAAAGCATCAATTCTTTGGCACTCAGCTTTCTTTATAGTCCAACTCTCACATCCATACATGACTACTGGAAAAACCATAGCCTTGACTAGACAGACCTTTGTTGGCAAAGTAACGTCTCTGCTTTTTAATATGCTGTCTAGGTTGGTCGCAGCTTTTCTTCAAGGAGCAAGCATCTTTTAAGTTCTTGGCTGCACTCACCATCTGCAGTGATTTTGTAGCCCCCCCAAATAAAGACTCTCACTGTTTCCACTGTTTCCCCATCTATATGCCATGAAGTGATGGGACCAGATGCCATGATCTTAGTTTTCTGAATGTTGAGTTTTAAGCCAGCTTTTTCACTCTCGTCTTTCCCTTTCATCAAGAGGCTCTTTAGTTTTTCACTTTCTGCTATAAGGGTGGTGTCATTTGCATATCTGAGGTTATTGATATTTCTCCTGGCAATCTTGATTCCAGCTTGTGCTTCATCCATCCCAGCATTTCACATGATGTACTCTGCATATAAGTTAAATAAAGAGGGTGACAATATACAACCTTGACATACTCCTTTCCAGATTTAGAACCAGTCTGTTTTTCCATGTCCAGTTCTAACTGTTGCTTCTTGACCTGCATACAGATTTCTTAGGAGGAAGGTCAGGTGGTCTGGTATTCCCATCTCTTTCAGAATTTTCCACAGTTTATTGTGATCCACACAGTCAAAGGCTTTGGCATAGTCAGTAAAGCAGAAGTAGATGCTTTTCTGGAACTGTCTTGCTTTTTTGATGATCCAAAGGATGTTGGCAGTTTGATCTCTGGTTCCTCTGTCTTTTCTAAATCCATCTTGACCATCTGGAAGTTCACGATTCACGTACTGTTGAAGCCTGGCTTGGAGAATTTTGAGCATTACTTTGCTAGTGTGTGAGATGAGTGAAATTGTGCAGTAGTGTCAGCATTCTTTGGCATTTCCTTTCTTTGGGATTGGAATGAAAACTGACCTTTTCCAGTCTTGTGGCCACTGCTGAGTTTTCCAAATTTGCTGGCATATTGAGTGCAGCACTTTCACAGTATCATCATTTAGGATTTGAAATAGCTCACAGAAATCTATAGCCACAATGGAATATTACTCAGCATTAAAAAAAAATTCATTTGAAGCAGTTCTACTCAGATGGACGAAACTGGAGCCCATTATCCAGAGTGAAGTAAGCCAGAAGCAAAAACAACAATACAGTATATTAACACATATATATATATGGAATTTAGAAAGACGGTAACGAGAACCCAACATGCGAGACAGCAAAAGGAATGCAGATGTATAGAACAGACTTGTGGACTCTGTGGATGAGGGTAAGGGTGGGATGATATGGGAGAATGGCATTGAAACATGTTAATTATCATATGTCTAATCAATCGCCAGCCCAGGATTGATGCTCGGTGCTGGTGCATCGAGATTTCCCGGGGGGAGGGAGGGGGGGGTTCTGGAGGGGGAGCATATGTAAACCCATGGTGATATCATGGCATTGTATGGCAAAAACAATAAAAGGGAAAAAAAAAGAAATCTATAGCCACACACAAACTAAACAGACAAGAACCAGGAAAACTCAGGTGGAAAAATGAGCAGTGAGAGACATTAGCCCTAACAGATTTGAAATACATACAGGTATTTAAAATATGATAGAGAAAGTATCTCAAATGAGCAGAGTCAATATGAACTTTTTAGTAACTGGTGATAGGATAACTAAGTAGGTATTTGGGGAGCACCTTTCTAATAATGAAGTCCAGAAAACCTAGAAGTAAAAACTTCCACTACTTGATAGCAACAACAACAAACTTCTGAGTTGGAAAACATGCAAAATCACTTCAGTCATGTCTGACTCTTTGCAACCCTATGCACTGTAGCCCACCTGGCTCCTCTGTCCATGGGGATTCTCCAGGCAAGAATGCTGGTGTGGGTTGCCATTTCCTTCTCCAGGGGATCTTCCCTACCTAGGGACTGAAATCCATGTCTCTTATGTCTCCTGCATTGGTGGGCAAGTTCTTTACCACTATTGCCACCTGGGAAGCCCAGGAAAACATATAATCAAGCTTAAAAAAGATAAACTGAAAAAATATTTGTAACTCATCACAGAAAAAGGGGTGAATCTCCCTTAGTATATAATATTAAATGGTCTTAGAATCAAGAAAAAAAAGTCCATAGGAAAAAATAAAGAATATAAATAGATAATTCACAGGAGGAAGTTATAAATGGCTCTTAAGCTTTTGGAAAAATACTCATCATTATTTATAAGAGAAATGCAAATTAAATGACACTGAAATACCATTCTTATCTCTCAAACTGACAAAAATCCAAGTCTGAAAACACACTCTTTTGGCAAGACTGGGAAAACAGGCATTTTCATTGCTGGTAAGAGTGGAAAATGGTACAATTTCTAATGAGAAGACTCTGGCAATATCACCCAAAATTGCAAATGTATTTACCTTTTAAACCAGCAATCTTACTTCTAGGAATCTATCCCACAGGTACAACCACACTTGTACAAGATGTTCAAGGGTATCCAGTGCAATAAGATTTGGTTACAATAAGACTAGAACCAGTTCTACTCAGATGGACGAAACTGGAGCCCATTATCCAGAGTGAAGTAAGCCAGAAGCAAAAACAACAATACAGTATATTAACGCATATATATGGAATTTAGAAAGACCGTAACGAGAACCCAGCATGCGAGACAGCAAAAGGAACGCAGATGTATAGAATAGACTCAGGGCCTCTGTGGATGAGGGAAAGGGTGGGATGATATGGGAGAATGGCATTGAAACATGTTAATTATCATATGTCTAAGCAATAGCCGGCCCAGGATTGATGCTTGGGACTGGTGCAACGAGATTTCCCAGGGGGAGGGAGGAGGGAGGGGGGTTCTGGAGGGGGAGCATATGTAAACCCATGGTGATATCATGTCATTGTTTGGCAAAACTAATAAAAAAATGTTTAATAAAAAAAAAGACTAGAACCAACTCTAGCACCCACCAAAAGACTAAATTATGTTACGTCCACACAACAGAGTGTGTGCTTTGCCCAGTTGTGTCTGACTCTTTGTGATCCCATGGACTATAGCCTGCCAGGCTCCTCTATCCTGGGATTTCCCAGGAGTGGGTTACTATTTCCTTCTCCAGGGGGATCTTCCCAACCCAGGGATCAAACCCACATCTCCTGCATCTCCTACCTTGTAGCTATAAAAGAACGGGGAACTTTGTGGCAACATCTCTAGGATTACTTAAAGAAAAAACACAAGGTACAGTCAAGGACATGCGATATACTATCATTTATAAAGAAGAGTAGAAATTAGCATTTATATTTGTATATGCTTACATTTACATGAAGAAATTAAGGAAAAACAAATAATTAACAAAAGTGGTTACTACAATGTCAAGGAGAAATAAATAGAGGGGGATGGGACTTATTTACTTACTTAGCTGCCCTGGGTCTTAGTTGCATTCAGGACCTTTGATCGACCTCCATCCCTGCATGAGGGATCTTCAGTTGTGGCTGGTGAACAGTCGTGGCTGTGGAATTTAGTTCCCTAACCAGGGATGGAATCCAGGCCCCCTTCATTGGGAATGCAGGATCTTAGCCATTGAATCATCAGTTAAGTCCTGGGGCATACATTTTTCAATGTGTCTCTTTTCAATTTCTTTTCTATTGGACCATGTAAATATCTTATCTATTCAAAATTTCTTAAATACTTGGAAGAGACTCAGGAAGAGCAAAAAATACGCAAGAATAAACAATAATATTATTAAGAGATACATACACTTGTCATAAAACTATATATACTATTTCAATTATTACCAAACTTCTTTGGTTGTTGAGTCCAACTTCAATTCCTTTTGGTCACATTGTTTATATGATCTCAATCTTTTAAAATTTAATAAGGCTTGTTGGATGGCTAAGCATAAGATCTATTCTATAGAATACTCCATGTGTGCTTTAAAAAAAAAAGGTGAAAGTGAGAGAGAGTTACCTGCTCAGCTATATCCGACTCTTTG
This sequence comes from Antilocapra americana, assembly GCA_007570785.1. Lineage (NCBI taxonomy): Eukaryota > Metazoa > Chordata > Mammalia > Artiodactyla > Antilocapridae > Antilocapra > Antilocapra americana. The sequence goes on from ML662903.1 coordinate 157,213, forward strand.
TGACCCCATGGGCTATAGCCCACCAGATTCCTCTGTCCATGGATTTCTCCAAGCAAGAATACTGGAGTGGGTTGCCATTTCCTTTCCCAGGGGATCTCCCTGACCCAGGTATCGAATCCAGGTCTCCCACATTGCAGGCTTATTTTTTACTGTCTGAACCACCAGGGAAGCCCATGTGCTTAAAAGGTATGTTTATTTTACTTTTGTTGGGTAGACCATTATATAAATGCCACTTAGGTCAAGTAGGTTGATGGTATTGTTCCAGTCTTCTGTAATCTTGATTATTTTTATCTAGGTACACTTTCAATTATTGAGAGAAAGGTATAGAAGTCCTTACTCATTATTGATGAATTGCATATCTCTCTTTTCAAGTCACCCTGTAAACTGTCACCCTACTTATTTAACTTATCTGCAGAATACATCATGAGACATGCCAGGCTGGATGAAGCACAAGCTGGAATCAAGATTGCTGGGAGAAATATCAATAATCTCAGATATGCAGATGACACCACCCTTATGGCAGAAAGTGAAGAAGAACTAAAGAGCCTCTTCATGAAAGTGAAAGAAGAGAGTGAAAAGTTGGCTTAAAACTCAACATTCAGAAAACTAAGATCATGGCATCTGGTCCCATCACTTCATGGCAAATAGATGGGGAAACAATGGAAATAGCAAGAGACTTTATTTTGGGGGGCTCCAGAATCACTGCAGATGGTAAGTGCAGCCAAGAAATTAAAAGATGCTTGCTCCTTGGAAGCAAAGCTATGACCAATCTAGACAGCATATTAAAAAGCAGAGACGTTACTTTGCCAACAAAGGTCCGTCTAGTCAAGGCTATGGTTTTTCCAGTAGTCATGTATGGATGTGAGAGTTGGACTATAAAGAAAGCTGAGTGCCAAAGAATTGATGCTTTCAAACTGTGGTGTTGGGGAAGACTCTTGAGAGTCCCTTGAACTACAAGGAGGTCCAACTAGTCCATCCTAACAGACATCAGTCCTGAATATTCATTGGAAGAACTGCTGTGAAGCTGAAACTCTAATACTTTGTCCACCTAACGCGAAGAACTGACTCACTGGAAAAAGACCCTGCTGCTGGGAAAGACTGAAGGTGGGAGAAGAAGAGGACAACAGAGGATGAGATGGTTCGATGGCATCACCAACACAAGGGACATGAGTTTGAGTAAGCTCCAGGAGTTGGTGATGGTCAGGGAAGCCTGGCATGCTGTGGTGTATGAGGTCGAAAAGAGTCGGATATGACTGAGCGACTGAACTGACTCATTATCGTTGAATTGTACATCTCTCTCTTCAAGTCTGTTGGTTTTTGCTTCATGTGTTTTTAAGATGTTTTTAGGTGTATACACATTAATAATTTTTGTATCTTCCTGATGGCCTTGTGAAGAGTCCCTCTTTATCTATAATATTTCTTGTCTTAAAGTCTATCTTGTCTGATATTAACATAGTTATTCCATTGCTTTTATGATTCATATTAGGTGGCATGTACTTTTCTATCCTTTTACTTTCAACCTCCATGTGCATGTTTGTCCATGAATGTAAAGTGTAGTTCTCAGCAGGAAGGAATTTTGCCCCCATGTGACATCTGGCAACAGCTGGAGAAATTTATGTTTATCACAACTGCACGTCTACTACTGACATGTAATGGATAAAGGCTAGGGATACACAGGATAACCCCCAAAACCAAGAATTATTCAGTCCAAAATTTCAATGATATAAGGTTGAGAAACCTTACCTTAATTATGTATCCTTTAGACAGCCTGGTGGCTCGGATGGAAAAGAATCTGCCTACAGTGTGGGAGAATGGGGTTCAATTCCTGGGTCAGGAAGATCCCCTGGGGAAGGAAATGGCTACCCAATTCAGTATTCTTGACTGGAGAATTCCATGGACAGAGGAGCCTAATGGGCTACAGTCAATGGGGTCGCAAAGAGTCGGACATAACTGAGTGACTAACACTTTCACTTTTAGACAGCATAGAGTTGGATCTCAGTTTTTATCCTAGTGTGACAATTTCTGCCTTTTGATTGCAGTATTTAGCCCAGTCACATTTAATGGTTGGATTTATGACTGACATATTTGCTACTGATTTTCGATGTTACATGTCATTTTGGTTCTTTGTTATTTTCTCACTGCTTTCTTGTGTGTATGTGCTTGCATGCTTGCTTTCCCTGGTGCACTTGCATGTGTGCTTGCTCGCTCTCTCTCTCTCTCTATATATATATATATATGTGTGTGTGTGTGTATGGAATTTAAATTCCTTTTTTAAATTATATTTTTGTGCTATTTTTTATTTTCATAGAGGTTGTTCCGGGAATTACAACAATCATCTTGATCACAATCTACTTCAGTGTGATGCTGATTTCAGTCCAGTAAAATACCAAAAGTTTCTTTGATTTTAGCTCTATTTCCACATATTTCCTTCATAGTAGTATTTTAAAATATAAGTCTTCTGTATATAGTACAAACCCAATAATACAGCAGTATAACTAATGTTTAATTCAACTTTCTATCTTTTTAAAAGTTTAGAGAAGAGAAAAATATACTTATGCAGTTTTTAATAGTTACTCATATTTACATTTTCTAATGGTCTTTATTTCCTTGTATGGATTTGAGTTATTGCCCACTGTCATTTCCTTTCATACTAAAAGACTTCCTTTAGTATTTCCAATAAGGCAGATCTGCTAGGAACAAGTTCTTTCAGTCTTTGTTTATCTGGGAATGTCATTTCTTCACCTTCATTTTTAAGAAAAAACAACTTTATTGGTTTACACATAATTTACATTCCATAAAATTCACCCAATGTATGATTCAATCATTTTTAGTAAATTTACCAAGCTATGCATCATCACCACCAATACCCCATAAGATCCCTGGTACCATTTTACAGTTAATGCCTGTTTCCACCCCCAGCTCCAGGCAACACTAATGTATTTTCTGTTTCTATACATTTGCCCTTTCTAAACATTTCATGTAAATGGAATTACACAATAGGCGACCTTTTGTGCAAGACTTCTTTCATTTAGCATAATGTTGAGGCTCATTCATGGTTTAGCTTGAATCACTACTTCATTATTTTTAATCACTAAATAGTATAAACAGTCCCCCAGGGTAGTAGGGACTGCAGAAACGACTGTGCAAACTGAAAGCAAGAAAAGCAATCTTAATAATCAAGGGGGAAAACATAATTGTTCAATGATCCTTAAAAAATATCATCAAAACATTAAGACTCTTACTCCTGGCTATAAATGTAAAAGGAATGAAAAGAGAGCAAAACTAATATTTATTTAGTATAGTTTAGAACAAAATATTAAGAATTAAAGGTTTATTCTGTTAAAAAAAAACCTTATCAAAAGTAGTTTGAATAGTGCTTGCTTTCTTTTTCTCACTGTATAATTTACATTACAGAGGTATACCAACCAAGCATCTTTTCTATGCCTTGATGAACTGCCACACTCCTTTCTAGGTTAGGATCAGCTTCACATTATATCCTTAGCACTTTCCATGTCTTGAAATCTCTCCAACAGCTCCTTCAATCTGAAGTGCTTTGTTTTTTTTCTGGCATCACTTCCTCTGGATCATCATCCTTTTCATCACAATCACTCTGTTCATTAAGTGGTTTCTTCACTTAACTTAAATTCTTCACGAAGGTCATCTGGCTGTATATCTAGTGTTTCTCAAATGGTGGCAGTGTTGACATTTCTGCTGCCAACTCTTTCTTCTATTATTTCCTTTATGTTTGATTTTTCTCTTCCAGGGTTGTCACTTTTCATTGGTCTGCTGCACTCTCATCTTTGCTGGCCAATTTCCTCTTTCAGTTATCCATTTTTGCAAAATGTCACATGGGTTTGTCACTGGGAGACAAGGAAGGAATCAAACTGCAAGCTTTGTTATCTGTGTACGAACTGAATAATAGGTGGGTGGTGACCATCATGGACAGACTCTGAAAGACTGGTCACTCATCTTGATGCCCATCTGTTATTTATGTAGTACAGTTAGCAGGAAAGGTTGAATTTTATGCAATTACTCACAGTTAATATACCATGGGCTCCTCTAATGGTTCAGTGGGTAAAGAATCCACCTGCAATGTAGGAGACACAGGAGACTCAGGTTTGATCCCTGGGTCAGGAAGATCTCCTGGAGGAGGAAATCACAACCCACTCCAGTATTCTTCCCTGCGAAATCCCATGGACAGAGGAGCCTAGCAGGCTACACTCCAAAGGGTCAAAGAGTCAGAGTCAACTGAGCAAAAGTTGAGCTATATTGTTAGGGGACTGGTGTTATTTAACCATGGTCACTGAAATTCGTACATATCAGACTGATGCCAAGTGAGGACTACCCATGTTTTGGGTGGTAGGGTTTCTAACTTGCTTCTAACCAAAAGAAAATGGCAAAGGTGATGGGATAGCATTCTTGTAATTATGTTACATTATATAACAAAGGTGAAATGATTTTTCAGATATAATTCAAGTCCCTAACCTTCCTTGTTATGAAGTCTACTTTATTTGAAATTAACAAGCTACTTCAGCTTTCTTTTGTTTAGCATTTACATGGTGTATCTTCATCGTTCCTTTTATTTTGAATCTGTACCTTATATTTAAAGTGGAATTCTTGTAAACAGCATACAGTTATATCTTTTAAAAAATACAATCTGACAAGTTCTGTCTTTTAGACCATACACATTTTCACATTTAAATTACTGATTAATTGTGATCAGTAATTACTGATTACTGATATGGCAGGATTAAAATCTACTGTCTTGTTAGCTGTTTTTTATTTGTTTCATTTGTCTTTTCCTCTCTGCTTTCTCTAGGCTTTACTGAGTATTAATTATGATTCCATTTTATCAGTTCTATTGCTATCTGTACTTGATGCTTGTTGGCTTGGCAGCAAGGAGGTGGGAAATAGGGGCAGTCTCTTCTGATTTGATCAGTTCTCAGTATTAGAAAGGTACTGTGACCCTGAGACTTGGGGCTGTGGCCTTCATAAGCATGTGATCCTCGTCCATAGCAAAACTCTGGGCTCAGAATTATTATATTCCTTTCCTCCCATAAGAGTTCAGTTCGGCTACTCAGTCATGTCTGACTCTTTGCAACCCCATTGACTGCAGCACACCAGGATTCCCTGTCCATCACCAACTCCAGGAGCTTGAGTATAGCTTCACTGTTTTTCCTGCTCTCCTTTCCCAGGTGCAGTGGGTTTCTACTGGGTTTTGTTCCCTTTCTTCCTGCAAATGAAAACTTTTGTTCCTTTGGGAGATGAGGAGATATGTCTGGGCAGATTTGGGCAGTGACTGTTGTTCCACTATCCTAGCCAGCATGCAGGAGACACTTTCTTAGCCATCTCCCTGATCTTCCCTGTGAGGACTTGATGGGGACCCTGAAGGAAAAGTCTGCAAGAGGGTGAGGACCTTCTAAACCTATGGCCCCCAACCTTTGGCAGTTCATTAACAATTTGATCTTATTGGCTTATATGACATTCAGCAGTGCCTATCTCAGGTAAGCTAACTTTCCCATGCTATTTACCCCTACAGTGGCACCTGTGTCTTCTGATTTGGGGTTAATAATATGCTCAGAAACCTCAGTTTTCTGTTGGGTTCAAAAAAATCATGAATTTGCAACTTGTCTAGCTTTTTTCTTGTTTTAAGGATGGGAACTCTACAGTGCACATTAAGGATTCTGATCAGTTTGAAATAACTGATATACTTGCCTGGGTTACAATAATTTCAATTGAGATTCTCTGGCAGTCCAGTGGTTAAGACTCTGTTCTTTTACTGCCAAGGATGTGGGTTCAATCCCTGGTCAGGGAACTAAGATTCCTACAAGCCATGAGGTAAGGCCAAAAAAAAAAAAAAAACACCTTGTTTTCACCAACTTATATGTTCCTATAACACACAAAATGTTTGATCACCTCTTAGCAGAAGTTCCTCAGAACTATCTGAGAGGCTGTCTCCCAGGCTCAGGTCCCCAAATAAAACTCACAACTTTCATGTCATGAATTTTCAGGTGACACTGCAGTATTACCATCTTGTCTGTGTCTCTCTCCGCCGCCATCATAAACACTCTGCACAACACCGCCATTGAAAAGAGACAATTCTCTCATTCATCCCACTGAAGAGAATCACTCCAGCTCATTCATAGCCTACTCTGTTAATGAATGCAATTGTTTCTTTCCCTGGTTCTCTCAGCAGTAAAAATGTACAAGAGCCAACAGATTCCTAGACTAGAATAAGATCATTCATGGTAGGCTTGTTTTAAATGTGTGTTCATGTGTACATAAAAATGCATAGCTGTTGTATGTATGGCAGAAACCAATACAATATTGTAAAGCAATTTCCTCAAATAAAAAATTCATAGCTATATAAAAACACAGATACACACATGAAGTCCAGAGTTCAAAATAAGTAACACAAAAAGGTGTGTATGGGGGTTACAATGACCAAAAAAAGACCAGAACTCCTTTATGTAATTAAGGCATCCACTCCGAGACAAGACAGAGAAAGAGGGACTGGAATTAGCTTCATGCCTGAAACAAAAACAAACATAAATACATGAGATAATGGTTTTCAAGACACTGAACAGGAGGCAACAAAGAAGAGGTGACTGAGAGATGGGGGTGGGTAGGAGGGGGGTTCTGGAAGGGAAACACATGTATACCCATGGCGGATTCATGTCAATGTATGGCAAATCCAACACGATAATGTAAAGAAAATAAATAAACAAATAAAAGAGGAAAAAAAGAGCATTTCCAAGCCACAAAACAAGGAGGGGAAACAGAGACATGTCTAGCTGACTCCTGAAATTGACAAAGCTGGGATTCTGGATACAAAGGCAGCTAAAGTTCATAGGACTGAGTACCAAAAAGGAAACCCAAACAGAAAGAGAATCCTGGAGATCCACAGAGGTCTCTCCCTCAGGTATTCAGAAGAAATCATCATATGCCTATGAGGAAAAAGATTAATTTGAAAGGATTATGACTACAGGGTTTTTGGGGGGAGCATGATAAAAGTGCCCTAAAGTTGTGGTGAATAATTGATAGAACTACATAGAAAATCATTAATACATAAGATCTGAAATAAAACAGCTAAAACGATTCTGTAAAAGAATAAAGATGGTGGACTCACACTACCCAATTTTAAGGTGCATTACAAAGCTGCAGCAAGCAAGATAGTATGGTACTGGCAAAAAGCTAGATATAGAGATCAGTGGAACACAAGAGGAAGTCCAGAAATACATCCACGCAAATATGGGCAGTTGAGGGAATTCCCTGGCTATTCAGTGGTTAAGACTGTGTGCTTTCACTGTCCATGGCCCAGGGTTCAATCCCTGGTCAAGGAAGTAAGATCCCATAAGCTGTGTGGTGTGGCTATATATATACAGAATTGATTTTGGAAAAAGTTGCAGAAGAAATTCAATGAAGAAAAGATCATCTTTTCAACAATGAAACATCCGTATGCAAAAAAATGAATCTCAACCTAAACTTACCTTAGTCAAAAAATAACTCCAAATAAATCACAGATCTAAATGTACAAAATGCAAAACCATAAAGCTTTTAGAAGAAAACAAAACCCTCTTGACCTGGGGTTAAAGAAAAAAATTCAGGCATGACACCAAAAGCACAATCAATAAAAAAGGAAAAGTTGCTAACTGGATTGCATCAGAATTGAAAACATTTGCTCTGCAAAAGTAAGATGAAAAAAGCTACAAACTAGAAGAGAACATTTTCATGTTACATATCTAACAAAGGTCTTGATTTCAGAATATAAAAAGAACTCAAAATTCAAAGAAAACAATACAATTAGAAAATGAGCAAAACACTTGAACAGTCACTTCACCAGAAAGAATATGTGAAAAATGACAAATAAGTACATGAAAAGATGTTAAACATCAGGAAAACACAAATTAAAACCACAATGAGATACCATTACACATCTATTAGAATTGGTAAAATTAAAAATACTAACAATGCTAAGTGCTAAAGAGAATGTGGAGCAACTGGAACACTTATATATTGCTGGTTGGAATGTACAGCTACTCTAGAAAATAGTTTGGTAATTTTTTATAAAGCTAAACACATGCTTACCCTATGACCCATCAATCCCAATCCTGGGTATTTATCATAGAAAAATGGAAACTTACATTCAAATAAAACCCTGTATGCTAGTGTTCATAGTTCATGCATGCTCAGTAGCTCAGTAATGTCTGACTTTTGCAACCCCATGGAGTGTATGGACTGTAGCCTGCCAGGCTTCTCTGTCCCTGGGATTTTCCAGGCAAGAATACTGGTGTGGGTTGCCATTTCTTCCTCCAGGGAATCTTCTCCACAGAGGGATTGAACCTGCATCTCCTGCATTGCAGACAGATTCTTTACCAATGAGACACCAGGGAAGTCAGTAATGTTCATAGTAGCTCTATTCATAATCACACACACACACACACACACACACACACACACACACACACACAAACTGGAAACAATCTAAATGTCCTTCAATTTGCAAACAAACTATGGTATATCCATAAAATGAAATCCAACTCAGCAATAAAAAGGAACTAAATACAGATATTTGCAAAAGTGAAAGTGTAGTCAGTCATGTCCGACTCTTTGCGACCCCATAGACTGTAGCCTATGAGGCTTCTCTGTCCATGGGATTCTCCAGGCAAGAGTACTGGGGTGGGTTGCCATTTCCTTCTCCAGGGGATCTTCCCGACCCAGGGATCGAACCAGAGTCTCCTGCATTGCAAGCAGATGCTTTACCCTCTGAGCTACCAGGGGAGCCCCAGATACTTGCAATGACATGGCTAAATCTCAAAGGCCTTATGATGAATGAAAAAATTAATCCCAAAAGGTTACATACTGAAGGACTCCATTTATGTTGACATTTGAAAGACAAAACAATAGTGATGAAGAACAGGTCAGTGACTCAAAGCAGTGTGGTAGCATGAGTTTTTTAGAATGAAGGAATTCATATTCACCTCAGTTGTGGCGGTGGTGGTTACACATATCTATACACGTTATAAAATTCATAAAACTGTACATCAGAAGTCTATATTACTCATGATAACTTTTAGATAAAATTAATAAATCTAATAAGAAATGATTTTTAAGAATAAAAGTGTCATGAAATCGAAGAAGCCTCAGGAGCACAGAAAGCTAACAGTCAGATGATACCACCCTACAGGAATAAGTTAATATAATAGGTCCAATGTTGCTATCTCTAGGAGGCCTGCTTCTTTGACCAACCCATACAATAGTTCCTGAGAATTTGACCTGTAAAATATCCCTGATGCTACTAATTGATAAGGTTGTTTCATGTGCCTGGAATACTAAATATGGCTAGATAGTTTCTACAAATGTAATTCATACAGCACACCTGCTTTCTTCTGGGAGCCAGAAATTTTGGTAAGAGTACCTAATCAGTCCTTCTTTAAAAAAAATATCTGAGTATTGAACAAGCTTTGCTAGGCAGAAATACTGTGCATTCACTGTTGCATTTACTTGCTGGAAGAAGCTTGTTCTGTGAAACCCCATCCCTTTAGAAGCCCACATCTAGACTCTTTCATACTCCACCTATTACATCTTTTTCCCTTGCATGTAAAACCCTAAAGAATACACACACAAAAAAAAAACTGTTAGAGACGATAAAATCAATTCAACAAAGCTACCGGGTATAAAAATCAACACCCCCCCCCCCAAAATAAAGCTTCAGTCCTACTTCTATATACTAGTAATGAACAATCCAAAAAGGAAATGTTTAAAAATCATATACAAAAGTTAACTCAAAACAGATTAACAGTCTAACTTAAAAGCTAAAACTGGGAATTCCCTAGAAGTCCAGGGGTTAGGAGTCAGAGCTTTCACTGCCAGGGCCGGGTTTGATCCCTGGTCAGGGAACTAAGATGCTACAAGCTGTGCAGCTCAGGCAAATAAATAAATAAATACTAAAACGATAAAACTCTTGGAAGAAAATATAGGAGGAAAGCTTTATGGCATTGGATTTGGCAATGATTTCTTCTTGGATATGATACCAAAGCACAAGCAACAAAAGAAAAAAAAATATATATATATAAACTGAACTTCATCAAAATTAAAACCCTGCACATCAAAGGACACTAGCACAGAGTGAAAAGGCAACCCAATGGATAGAAGAAAATATTTGCAAACCATATAGCGGATAAGAGAATAATATTCAGAAAATACAAAGAACTCCTACAACCCAACAACAAAAAATGACCCAATTTTAAAAAGGGCAGAAGTATTAATGAACACTTCTCCAAACAGATATACAAATAGCCAGTGAGCATGTGAAATACTCAACAGCTCTAGCCCTTAGGGAAGTGTAAATCAAACCCATAATAAACTAACACTTCACAACGACTAGGGTGACTGCGTTTTTTTAAAGATTTATTTATTTGGCTGCACCAGGTCTTAGTTGTGGCTGTGAGATCTAGCTGCCTGACCAAGGATCAAACCCAGGCCCCCTGCATTGAGAGTGCAGAGTCTCAGCCATTGGACCATCAAGGAAGTACCTAGGGTGACTATTTTTAAAAAAAAGTATTGTAGAGGATTCAGTAATATTGGAACCCCTGTGCACTGTAGTAGAAATGTAAAATATTGCAGCCACTTTGGAAAACAGTTTGGTAGTTCCTCAAAAAGTTACCCATATAATTACCTTATGACCCAGCAATTCTACTTATAGGTATGTACTCAAAAGAATTGAAAATAGGGACTCAAACAGATCCTTGTATGCAAATGTTCATAGCAGCATTATACCACCAGTCACCAAAAGGGAGAAACAACCCAAGTGTCCCTAAACTGATGAATGAATAAACAAAATGTAGTGTATATATACTACTGATGGGATACTAATCAGCCACAAAAATGAATGAAGTTCATATACCTACTGTAACATGGATGAACCTTGAAATTATTATTTTAAGTGAAAAAAATCAGATCAAATATTGTATAAATACACTTACATGAAATCTCTAGAATAGGCAAATTCATTGAGACAGAAAGTAGATTAAAGGTTATCAGAGGTTAGGAGGAAGGAGGAATGGGGCATTGCTTAATGAGTACAAGGTTTCTGTTTGGGGCAATGAAAACAATTTGGAAACAGTGGTGATTGTCACACAACTTTGTAAATGTTACAAATGTTAGTGAATTATACAGCTAAAATAATTAAAATGACAAACTTTATGTTATACATATTTTACCATAAGAAAAAAGAAAAAAAAACACCATGTGTCTTATCAGCTAAATACACAATTTTCTGCAAACATCTATTTACCTATCCCTTCATTCTCCTTCCTTAAACAGTTCTCTGTGATTCACACAGATGTTTTCACAAAAGTTTCCTTCTCAGTGCAAATCTGAGACACAAGAACTTGAAGGATCTTTAGTGCTAAATGGTGTTACAGCCAGCATCGTTTTGTTAGACAAGGTAGAATCCATTAAATAAATGTTGCCATAGCACCTACTATGTGTTATGACTGTTCTAGGGACAGAGACAGCAACAAACAAAAGACACTCTGGCCTGCACTGGGTTTCTTTCTAACATATTTTGGAAACTCTCTCCAGGAGACTGATATGCCTGTAACAACTAGCACAGTAAGAGCAGAGAGACCCAAGAGTGTGACAGACACAGCTCAATTTGCCTTCCCACCTCTGGGATAGTGATGTGTAGAAATGAGAATACTTTTAGGCAACTGCTCCCACCTGAGAAGGCCTAGAGCAGCCACTCTGACCATCGTTTGACACTTTCCCCCCATAACACTGGAAGCCTTCTGTAATACTGTCTTAGTTCAGGCTGCTGTAACAAAGTACCACACGCAGTGCAGCCTATAAACCAGAGAAATCTCTCTCTCCCAGTCCTGGAGGCTGGAAATCCAAAATCAGGGTACCGGCACGTTCCAGTCCTGGTGAGAGTCCTCTTCCAGGTTGCAATGCTGCCAACTTCCTGTTTCACCCACACAGGATGGTCAGTTCTCTGGGGCCTCTTTTTAAGGGCACCAATCCCATTCATGAGGGGCTCCACCTTCGACCTAATCACGTCCTAAAGGCCAAACGTCCCATTACCATCATCACCCTGGGAGTTAGGATTTCAACATAAGATTTTTGAGGGGCACAGACATTCAGTCCATAAAGCATAGCAACAGAGTAACACCTGGAAAGTGGCCTTTGAAATACAAATGAGCAGATATCTTGGCTTCATTTGGATTCAAGGGCCCTAGGCTAGTCTAGCATAGGAAAAGGGATTCTTCTAAACTGGCCAACCTCATCCCTTGCAGCTGTACATTGGAATTTGGAGTCAAAGCCCCAGCTAATAATAAAGGGCCACTTTGCTTTGTTTTATACTCTGGGCATGAATTTCCCTCAAAGACCTCCTGGAAGCAGGTAATCAGGGCAGGACTAAGGTTCCCCTCTATCCTGGCCAAATACATCCTCAACCTACTGATCTCATCCTTCAATAGGTCCCCATTTACCAATCTCAAATGTGTGACCCTAAACAAATGAGGTACTAAACCTAATTTTCAATTTATTCATCTGGCAAAATGGGACCTATAATACAGTCTTCATTACATTTTCTATGAAGGTTATATGGCTTAAACTATGCAAAATAATATGGCGCTTGACCATGATAGCAGAAACTCAATAAACAGCTGCTATTTTTTACTACATTTATTTAATTTCAAGCAGTGTAGTGAATGTATTTAAAGGATCAAAACAAATATTCTGTAGCAGTGAGTTTCAAATTTCAGTATTTAAAATCCCTGGTAATGCGTTGAATCACAGATTTCTGGGCCTCACTGAGACATTCTCAATCAGTCTGGGACCAGACCTGCCATTTTTAACAAGCTCTCCAGGTGATGCTGATAGGTTCATTGAAGCAACTTCATAAAACTGGAGATGAACACCCTGTTCAAACTTGATCACTTGAAAATTTACTTTATCAACAACCAACAACAAAAATGCATGCAAATCCTACTACGTTTCTCTTCTGGATTATGTATGACAAAGTATTAATCAAATAATACTTCAGCAGAGATTGGCTAGCTGCTTTCCAAACTTGTTGTTCCTCTTACTCCAACTAGACTACATCTTCCTGCCTCCCTTCCAGTTCAATGTGGCCTCGTGACCAAATTCTGTCCAACAGAAGCAGCAAAACAATGTGCACCACTTCCAAGTTTAGTATGTAAGTAAGTCTTCCCCTTATGATTTTCTTTTCCTTCCTTCCTTCATGGGCTGGAGGGGGAGGATTCCAATGGCGCAAGGCACAGACAAGCCATAAAATGGAAGCTTCCTGGTCGCTGAATCACCACTACATGGAGAGCCACCTGCCAGATCCCTGCACTGGCCCATTACATGAGGGAAAAAATGAAGTTTTCACAAGTTAGGCCATGGAAATTTGGGGTTGGTCTATTATAACAGCTAGCATTACCCTAATACAGATATCTACATTGATTAAAAAAGAGGAAGCAAGCTTTAACCAAAAGAGAAAAGTCTCGTAACATATACACCCTTCTAAGTGGAACTGAGGCAATTTTTCAAAAGACATGTGAACTTGAAAATCAAACCAAAACACTGAAATGAAAAGGAAGTTACTGATTCTCAAGTCATGTAAGCCTAACCATTTCATGAAACCAACTGTTAGAGTTTCACAGTGTCACAAAGAGTTTAATGAGAGTAACAGATGGTTTAATCCTCACATGGTAGAAGAGTGAGAGAATCTGGCCACCTCTTCTTATAAGGGCACCGATCCCATCATGGAGACTCCACCCTCATGACCCCTTCTAAATCTAATTTACTCCCAAAGATCCCACCTCCAAAGACCATCACACTGGGGAATGGGACTTCAACATACGAATTTTTGAGAGGACACAATTCAGTCACTTATCCTGCCTTTCTGCTTCCCCTGACATAGACAGACTTCTGGAAGAAACCAAGACAACTGTCTTACAGATTGTTCCATATTTTGGATATGTCTGTTTTCACATGGTATTTTATAACTTTTTTCCTATCCCCTATATTTCCTATCAACTGGAAGATACCCCTAAAACCTCCATTAGATTCGGATGAAGCATTTGAAGGATGAATACCACACAGGTAAAGCTGTCTGCTTCTTGTAACACAACAGGAGGCATATAATACTGGACAGTTCCACGAGGACCAAGGATAAATTTGATGACCTAGTTATAAGATCCTGACTGCAAGACCTCTCCACTGTAAAGGCACCTTCTTTCCTTTGTGATAGATAAGTAATCTGTGGTGTGGTATTCAACACCACACGAGTACCATATTCCCCCACAACCTCTAACCTATGGCTCTGGAATTCATTGAAAATCATTGTCAAAGTTAATTGTCTTTGGGGGTTGTGAAATGGTGATTTCTAATTACATCATTCCAAAAAGACGCTAAGAAATGCTTTCAGGAAATGTCATTTTTCTAACTTTAAGACACATTTTACTTCCATTTATAACTTTTAAGTAATAAATGCTACCTAACCACATAACTGATCTTTCTAATGCATTTTTTCTATAAAAAAGTTGTTTGCTGTATTTTTTAAATGTTTCAATTGTAAAAGTAATGGTCAGTGTTATAGAAAGTTCAGGCCATTCACAAGAGTATAAAAGGGAAAGTAACATCTCCCTTTCCTCCCTCCCAACAACTGACCCCACTGTCAAAGTTTGTGCCTCTTTCCAGAGACACACACATGTCATATGTAAATGTATATGTATCATGTTTACGTATTTATATCACAAAGCTATACATACTGCTTTGTGCACTTCTTTTTTCCACAACACTAAGTGAGCTGCCTTAAAAGGACATCTCAAAACACCTTTTCCCCAACTGCACAGTATTCCTTAGTAGAAATGTGCTGTAGTTTAACCAGTTCCTTCTTAATGAGTATTGCAACTTGTTCCTGCTGCAATGAATATTGCCATCTATATAATGTAACATGCTAATGTGATTATTTCTGAAAAATAAAGCCCAAGAATGGAGACTGCTGGATAAAAGAATAGAACAGCTACCTTATAAATTCTTTTCCAAGTATTAACAAATGGCCCACAAAAAATTACAATGTATACCTATGGCTGATTCATGTTGATATTTGACAGAAAACAACAAAATTCTGCAAAGCAATTATCCTTCAATTAAAAAATAAATAATTTTTTAAAAAAGAAAATGACAATTCTCATCACTCTCACTACCTGTATCCTAAAGCATTTTAAAATTACAGCAGGACTCTACCCAAGTAGCAATCACAAGTCTAAATTGAAAATGAGAACTAATATTTACCAAGTAAGTAGCAGGCACACTACACTTGACCTTTACAATATCACAATAACAAAAA
The DNA here is from genome assembly GCA_007570785.1 of Antilocapra americana. Lineage (NCBI taxonomy): Eukaryota > Metazoa > Chordata > Mammalia > Artiodactyla > Antilocapridae > Antilocapra > Antilocapra americana. The sequence goes on from ML662903.1 coordinate 172,574, forward strand.
TTCTGTGAGGTGAGTGACACTGTCTCCATCTTTGTAAAAAGGAAACTACGGTTCAGAGAGCTTGCTCAGTGTTACACAGCTTTACAAGTAAGAGGGCCAGCATTTGAACCCAGGGCATCTGGTACCAAACTGAGACTATACAGAGCTTCCCTAAACTAGGGCCAAAGTGAAAGGCTCTTTAAAAAGAGGGACAGCTCCCACTTAACCAGGAAGAGGGTGGTTCTGAAATGTTTGCTCACAGGCTCAAATGTTAATTTCACACTACTGCAAAAAGCCATAATTTCCCCTTTCAGGCTTTGCCTATGAACCCTCCCTCAGCCTGTGCTTAGCAATCCAGCACCAGCAAAACAACAAGCCCACAGTCCATGGAACCTGGAAGGTTCTGACCAACACATACTTGAAAAGTTGATAGGCGTGGAGGAGGGGCAAGCGAGAAGCAGGTGGTAGGCTAGCATGACGAAGTTAGATATTTTGGACCCATATCAGCTGTCACAAAAACATTATGGGGAAAGTGGAACTACTGTACACACAAGAGAGAACCACAATTAACTGACACAGTCTGTTTATGCCATCTTTCCCTCCTCAAACACTTGCTATTTCTGCTGCACAAACACGAGGGGCTTGGTAACTTTAGGATGGCACTTAATCACGTACAGAGCCAGACAGCTGGGAGCTCCCTGCACTGACAAAACAGGTTAGACTGGTGCCAAGCGAGTGCCTTACCAGCTGCCCTGAAGCTCTCATCACAGGGTCTGGCAGGGTGGGGGGGTGCCTTCAAGGACCCTGGAGAGTTGAGTCTAGGGTCACCTTTCCTGGTAGCTGCCTGGACCAGTGGTCAGGGAGAAGGAGTGCTTCTAACCATCCCTTGGTGGGTGGTGGAATTCCTTTCCATTTAAGTGCTAAGTATTCACAGCCTGTCCCTTACAGTCCTTAGGTCCTTTGAGATCTATCTGTGCACACCACTCCTAAAGTACATCAACTCTTCTTTGGAGACAATGAGATCAAAGGAGAGAGGAAAAAGAGGGAAAACCTCCCCCCTTTCCCAGTTATGTCTCCATTCCAGACCCAGGGCTCTGAAAGTTCCATGGGTATAGGCAACAACTGAAAAGTCACAGAAAATTAATAACAATTTGATTTAAATAGGGAGTAGTGGGCATCAAACTAGATGATTTGAGGAGTATCTTAAAATGCCACAAGAATGCCACAAAATGTAAGCATGGACATGCTATTAGGTGATTCCACTTCCAAAGTTAAAAAAAAAAAGCACAAAAGTATATAAAGTGATGTCTTTCCTCCCACTCCTATGTTGTACCTTATTCCTCCCCTACAAGGAAACCAATGGTGTTAGGCTATTGCATGTCCTCCTAGAGATATTTTATGACTATACCAGCAAATACACATATTATCACAATTTATTTTAATATATTACTACATTGTTTATATATATATACATATATATATACATATATATATATATATATATATATATATATACACACACACACACCACAATTTATTTTAAATATTAAAGTCTCTCCTCTCAAAGTACCACTTAAGTATTTTTTAAAGTGCCAGGAATTATATTTTTTTCATTTCAAATTAAAAATTTTGAAATTCACAGTTGAACTCATTCACTCATGAAAACCTACTAACATCTAAAAATTAAATTGGTTATCTCCATAAATTAACTTGGGCACCTAGTACACAGCAGATACTTAACAAATGTTTCCTTAGATCTTTTTGCCCTTTGTTACTCTGAGAACACTCACTTCCTCTAGTGATATCAAGAAATGAAATCTGATGTCTTTCTACTGAGAAAGAGAAGTCCTGAAATCTGTACTGCATTCACTTAAGTATTCAAAGATTTTCATACTGAATTTTTTAAAATCAGAATTCCTATCCCTTAAGTATATATTGGATAGTTAGCTAATCAAATGACATCAGAATTCAAATTTGGGGCTGGGAGGTGGGGAGGCAGAACTTAAAACAGAAGACTAAATATCTCTTAGAGAAAGAGAAATATTTTCTCTCAGTTACAGGCAATCCACATCAAAATATTAATATCTGGCAGAACCTAGGACATCACACATTGACAAACAAATTTCTTACTGCATTTCAAAGTAACACTAAAAGCCAAAGACACAGAAGAAAATTACAGGGAATGCTATAAGAGGATGTTGCCTTTTCTGAACATCATCAATTAAACCAGATTTCTGTAACACAAAGTGAAACAGTATACTGGTAGCACAATCCCAGTGACTAAAAGATTGAGATGAGTTTAAAAAGTACATATCCGCAAAGGAAAATTCTACTGTTGTTTTCAAGTCTTAAGATAAATGTGACTGAGCTCCTAAGAACATGGAGTACTCCTCAGAAAATATATTTTTAAATCTCATTTTCCGTGCACTTGAGCATATATTTATGAGCCAGTTCAATCTACCTTCTAAAAGTATTTCACACTGTACTTTAATAAATTGGATCTAGGGGCTATAAAATAAAAATGTTTATGGCTAAAGGCAATGCTCATTTGCTCAGAGTTAACTGCCTGAAATGACATGTTTCCACTCCCCACTCTACTATCAGCTCAGGAAACCTTTGAGCTTACCGGCTTTAGCCTGGGCATCAGTCATTTGTCACAGGTTGACACAAACCACAAAGCTCAAGAATGGCCAGGTTTTTTGTTCACATCTGTAATTTGCAATAATCAAACTCAGTTTTAGACCTGGTCCTGCTTCAATTCAAGACCTGTTTTTGCCAGGTCTCTTTAAAAACTACAGGGCTCCCGGAGAGCACTTCATAACCTTGGTGACCATGAGCCAGGGCTGTCAACAATCAAGCACCATGAGTAAGTAAGGCCCAGGGCCAAGGGTAACTGTCAAAATAAAGATTAACGTTTTCACTTTCCATTCTCTATCACAGAATCCTGAATGGAAACTGAGTGGAGAGATCCCTCCAGTATAACTGATGAAGTCATATGTTTCCTACTGGGAACAGTCATTAAGTGGACTCATCTATTTCACATGAGGATGCCAACCTGGGCCTTAACTCCACTGAATTAAATTCAAAAGGAGAATACTTGGTTCCTGCTTGAAGTCATGTCATGGTGGCAGGTGTGAGGGCAGAGGTGGGGGGGCATGGTAGGGGAAGAGGGATGATTCAGATTGCGGCTGACATCCATGCAGTGACGCCAAGATTTGTGCTGACCCTTGTGTATGTAATACACCATGTACCATTAAACTCAGAAAAGGATGATGGCATAGTCCACCTTTCACAACAAAAGAAGGCTGAACCCAGAATTAAAATCGCTACTTTTCCTCTTCATACACCCTTAAACGTATCTTCAAAGCAGCGTCCTTGTTACAATCGGAGGAATGCAAAAGCTCCTTTTCTCTTAAGAAAGCAAGTGGGTATAACTTCCCACTTGGACACAAGGGTGGGAGGCGTGCCCATCTTCCCGACTAGGTCCGCCATGGCAGTACATCACTGTAGGTCTTGGACCACGCTCACCTTTCACAGTGCTTCAAGCTCCGACTTTATTCACAAGACATTCGGGAACACAGATGTCAGAACTGGGCGCCCACCCAGGTTGACCATTGACGTGGCATCCACCAAGCCCCGTCAGCCCCTACCCAAGTCGAGGAACCCTCACGGTGGCCTGCCTCCTGGGACGGAGCGATCCTTAGGAGGTCACCCCCTCCCACCCCGGCACACACATCCTGGGGAGCTGAACTGGGGCTGGGGGCGGGGGCGCGAGGGGTGGGGTGCGAACCTGAAACAGAACCGATTGGACAGAACCAGACCATCCCAGTGCCTTTCATTTTCCTGGTTCCCCTGGAAGAAACGCCGAAATGAGGTGGAATTCATTTTCATGGTAATAGGGAGCCCGAAAATGCCGACAGTTGACCTTGGGAACTGAGACCGTCTCAGCGGGAAGCGGAAAAGAAACGAAACACGTCTGCAAGTGAAGCGGGAGCACAAGGCAGCGCGGGGCGGGGAAGCGGGGGAGGGGGGAGCGCAGCAGCCCGGGCGCCCGAGGGGAGTAGGGGACGGTGGGCGAGGGTGCGGGGTGTGCTCACCGTAGATCATGGCCAGCCCGGTCTCGTGCAGGAAGCGAACCCGGCGGTGCTTGAAGAGCCAGATGGTGAGGATGGTGAGCGTGAGCAGCAGGATGAAGGTGAGCAGGCTCACGCTGTCCTGCCGGTGGCTCTCCTCTGCCTCCTTCTCCGTGGCGAGCTCCTCCATGGCGCTGCTGTCCTCAGCCGCCGCCCCAGAGGAGGAGGCCGCGGCTGCCCCGCACAGCCCCCGACCCAGCAGCAGCGGGAGCAGCGGCAGCAGCAGCAGCCGCGGTGGCAGCGCCCGGGCCGCCCGCCCCGGGCCGAGGCGCGCCGCGTCACCAGGCTCCATGGCCCCAGCGCCGCCCGCGCCTCCTGCACGCTGGGACCGGCAGCCCGCGCCGTCGGCAGCTTCCCCTGGCGCCACCGACCTGCCCGAGTAGCCGTGGCCGCTGCAGCTCCTCCTTCAGCTCGCGCCGGGTAGGGACCGGGGCCGCGCCGGGAGTCGCACTGGGGGAGGGGCGCGCGCAGTGCGCAGGATCCCCAAGCACCGCCCCCCGCCCGCGTACCTGTCCGGCCCCCCGCCGCGCCGCGCCCCACCCCCCAACCCCCAGCCGTCCCGCCGCCCTTCCTTCCTCCAGCGAGTTCGCCTGTCGCCCTTTGGTCCCCGGGCCGGGCCGCGGGCCCCTCTCCTCACTGCGCTTCTCCCTCGGTCCCGGCGTACCTGGCCAGGCCATCTGGGCTCGCGGGGCCGCTTTCTGGGCACTCGCCGCCGCGTTTCGTAAATGGGACGCCAGAGGTCGCCCATGCCTGGCAAGAGCATCTTCTTGGATGTGCGGTCTCGATTCCTGTGTCTGGGGCCACTCGAAGTGTTTGATCCCCTGCCAGTGTGTGGCCGCTCTGGGCTCAGTAAAAGTGGCGGTTCTGGAGGAGCCCAGGAACCTTGAAGCCACAATACCCCCGTACACCTCTCTTCCCGCATCTCTCAGAATGACTTCCAGCATTCCAGGCTTCCCAGAATCCTTCAGACTTCATTCAAAGAAACCTCTGCCTTAGCCTGACCCAAAGTGAGAACCGGTAAGGGGTTAAAATGAGGGAGCACTGCTAAAAATAGCACCTTCATCACTTGGCAAGTAGAGAGACTTCTTTTTCTGCACTGTAGAACTAACCCTCAGGGAAGCGGCTTGAACCAGAAGGAACTGGACACTTGCCTTTCTGGGCGGACGAGCAGCAGGTGGTTCAGTCAGTTCAGTGGCTCAGTCATGTCCGACTCTTTACAGCCCCATGGACTGCAGCACACCAGGTTTCTGGTCCATCACCAATACCGGGAGCTTGCTCAAACTCATGTCCATCAAGTCGGTGATGCCATCCAACCAGCTCATCCTCTGTCACCTTCTCCTTCTGTCTTTAATCTTTCCCAGCATCAGAGTCTTTTCCAATGAGTCAGTTCCTGGCATCAGGTGGCCAAAATATTGGAGTTTCAGCTTCAGCATAAGCCCTTCCAATTAATATTCAGGACTGATTTCCTTTAGGATTGATAGGTTGGATCTCCTTGCTGTTCAAGGGACTCTCAAGAGTCTTCTCCAACACCACAGTTCAAAAGCATCAATTCTTTGCTTCTCGGCCTTCTTTATGGTCCAAGTCTCACATCCATATGTGACTACTGGAAAAACCATAGTTTTGACTATGGACCTTTGCCACCAACATAATGTCTCTGCTTTTTAATATGCTGTCTAGGTTGGTCATAGCTTTTCTTCCAAGGAGCAAGTGTATTTTAATTTCATGGCTTCAGTCATCATCTGCAGTGATTTTGCAGCCCAAGAAAATAAAGTCTGTCACTGTTTCCATTGTTCCTCCATCTATTTGCCATGAAATAATGAGACCAGATGCCTTGATCTTCTTTTTTTGAATGTTGAGTTTTAAATTAGCTTTTTCACTCTCCTCTTTCACTTTCATCAAAAGGCTCTTTAGTTCCTCTTTGCTTTCTGCCATAAGGGTGGTGTCATCTGCATATCTGTGGTTATTGATATTTCTCCCAGCAATCTTGATTCCAGCTTGTGTTTCATCCATTTTGAATGATGTAATCTGCATGTAAGTTAAATAAGCAAGGTGACAATATATGAGACAGAAGTATCCTGGTGGCCCTTTTATGTTGACCTCCTGATAGCCCAGGGATTTTTTGATGATTTCTAAGACCAGGCCCAGCTCTGTGTAAAAAAAAAAAAATCATAAAGTGGACTCTGGATGATAAAGCCTCTCAGAACAAATCCTCAGGAACTAGAATTTTTCAATCCACCTTGTTCCCCTGGTCAAGGAAGGAAAGAGAGATAGAATTAATGAATCACTGAATTCCCATTGCCTAGCTCTGTGCTCATAAGTGTTTGCTGAAACATTCTGAAATCTGTACCAACTGTCCATATTTTTTTCTCCCAGAGAAGTTTGCATTTTACAAGGATTCATTGAAGAAAGCAAAGCTTAACTAAAAAGAGTAATAAGGGCAGAGATGGCATTAGGTAGGAAAGATGTTTGGAGCACTGCAGATTTCCTGATTCCCCTTCAGGTCCCTTCTGCCAAGCCTGTTTAGTACCTTATTTGCAGCAAGAGAATCTCTTAATCTAGATTTTAGCTAGCATCTTTCCAGCCTGTCACACAACACATACAAAGTTCACAAACCTTGAAGTTTTGTGGAAGTTCCCAATGAAATTGCAAAAGTTAACCAATGGGAAAACTTGATCTAACTTCTGGTGTTTAGTCGCTAAGTTGTGTCCGACTCTTGCGACCCCATGGGCTGTAGCCCACCAGGCTCCTCTGTCCATGGGATTTTCAAGGCAAGAATACTGGAGTGGATTGCCATGTACTTCTCCAGGGGATCTTTCCAGCCCAAGAATTGAACCCAGGTCTCCTGCATTGCAGGCAGAATCTTTACAAACTGAGCTGAGACTCACTAAAATCCATTTTGTTGAAAGTTGGCCATATTGATCCTGAAATTTTATATTCAACCTCATAGATTCCCAAACATCAAGGAAAAAGCTTCTCTCTGTAATTCACACTAAGAACAACTTAGGATCTACCTTAAAAGTACAGATTTCATAGTATTTACAACACATTGTATTGTCTAAAAGTGCCAGAAGCCATGTTTCCAATCTCAAATATTCTTCCAGAACCTTTCCATTCCACCATTAAGAGATGGCATCTATGTTCACTCCTTGAACCTTGGTAGACCCTTACAACCACCTCAAAGAACAGAATGTTGCAACTTGGAAAGTTAGGTCATAGAGGCAATCTGGTTCCTGCCTGGTTCAGTCTTACACTCTTGCTCTCCACTCACTTTGGAGCCCTGAGCTTCCATGTAAGAAATCTAGACCATAATGAGATATCACCACCTGTCAGAATGGCTATTATCAAAAAGGCAAGAAATAACAAATGCTGGCGAAGATGTGGAGAAAAGGGAACCTTTGTGCACTGTTAGTGGGGATGTAAATTCCATCATTTCTATAGTGGTGAAACCACTATGGAAAACAGTATGGAGATTCCTCAAAACTAAAAATAGGATTATCATATGATCCAGCAATCCCACTTCTGGATATATACCCAGAGAAATTGAGATCAGGTCTTGTCAAGATACCTGCAACCTCATGTTCATTGCAGTATTACTCACAATGCAAAGATATGGAAACAACTTAAGTATCAGCAGATGAATGGATAAACAATATGTGATATATATATTTTGCAACATGTAATATTCTACAGTATATATATGTATATACATATATATATATATATATATATATATATATATATATATATATATATATATACACCATGGAATATTATTCAGCCATGAGAAAGAAGGAAATCCTGCCATTTGCAACAACATGGATGAAACTTGAGGGCATTATGCTAAGTGAAATAAGTCAAGAGAAAAGCAAATACTGTATGATACTACTTATATGTAGAATCTAAAAAAGTCAAATTGATAGAAACAGTAGAGTGATGGTTACCAGGGACTAGGGACATGGAAGAGATGGAGAGGTGTTGGTCAGAGAGTGTAAACTTCCAGTTATAAGATGAATAAGTTCTGAGAATTTAATGTACAGCATGGTGATCATAGATAATAATACTGTACTATATACTTGAAAGTTGTTAAGGGAGTAGAGCTTAAATGTTCTCACAACAAAAAAGAAGGGGTAATTATGTGACAGGGTGGATATATTAACTAGTGCTACGGTGGTGAGATCATATTGCAATGTATATCAAATCAACATGTCATATTCCTTAAACTTACACAGTGTTATATATCAATCATATCTCAATAAAGCTGGAAATTTTTTTAAAGAAATCTGTCTATCTTGAAGTTTTCATGCTGGGGAAACCATGGAGAGACCACATAGCAGTAGAGATGAATGCAACTGAAACCCCTGCTTTTTAAGTGTTCCCACATCAAATGCCACACACATGAATGAGTGAGCCTTCCAATTATTTTATCCTCAGCCACGATTTTACTATAAATATATGAGAGACCCTCCCCAAGGAAGAATCATCTAGCTAAGCCTAATCAATGCTTTAATCTATAATAATAACATGATTTGTGTTATCTTAAGCTACTAAGTTTGAAGGTTATTTCTTCCACAGCAATAGATAACCAGGGACTTCCCTGGCAGTCCAGTGATTAAGACTCCATGCTTCCACTGCAGGGGGTGCAGGTTTGACCCCTGTTTGGGAACTGAGATCCTACATGTTGTGTGGTGCAAACCAAAAAAAAAATGTGTTAAATAACCAGGAGAGTATTTATGGTATAAAGTGGTTGCCTCAGGTAGAGTATGAAAAGATTAGTACCAACTATTCACAAATATACACCAAATAAAACACTTCATTATATACATATTTATATATAAAAACTAATGTATACAAGGGGTATGATTATACAAGGGTTCTGATTCCAGTTAACACAGAATAATCACACTCAACCCATTATCTCCCACTGAGTGAAACTATAAAACCTGAACAGAATGCATGGAGCAGCTATTCAAGAATTGTTAAAAAATATATTGTACCAAGCAAGTTGAAGAAAAACACCAGAATTCAAAGTAAAATGATTGGCAGTGAGTTTACCATTTTTCCTTCCAGTAGTCTCTGGACTGGACTGAAAGCAGCCCAAACCCCATTAAGGGGACATTGAGATGGACAAAAAGCACACTGGGAAGATCAGGAAATACAACTCCTAATATCAGAGAAAATAGGGAAGTACACCAAGTTGTTTCTCCATTCTCTCGCACCCTATCCAACAGACAATCCCCTTACAACAGCTGAATCAACCATGACGATGGGAGCAGGAGTGCTTTTAAGTGCCTAAAATGGCGAGGGAAGGGGGAATCTTTCCTCTCTAATTGGAGTATCCATGGCCTCAAGACAGTGGGGGCAACCCCAAATTTATGTATATTTTCTCTCTTTGCCCTCCTACTGCTTGGGTAAAGTTGCAGAACGTGAACAGCAGAGAGAAGTAAATAAAGACTCGGAATTTTTGCCAAAGAATTGAAAAGGGGAATTCCAAGGTACTGCAGAGTACCAGAGATTGTGGAGAGGAAGATGCTCAGAAAAACAACCCTATCCAATTGTTTTATGAGCTCCTAGATTCACCCCAACCTGCATGTGGATATGATCCTACCTAAAAAACCAAAGAATTAACTAAGAAACAGATCTCCACCCAGATCTAGACTAGGCACTGGATGAAAACCATGTGTGTGTGTGTGTGTGTGTGTGTGTGTGCACACTACTTTTTCTGTCATGTCTGACTCTTTGTGACCCCATGGAATATAGCCTGCCAGGCTCTTTGTCCATGGAATTCTCCAGGTAAGAATACTGGAGTGGGTTGCCATTTCCTTCTCCAAGGGGTCTTCCTGACTCAGGGATCGAACCTGGGTCTCCCGCATTGCAGGGAAATTCCTTACTGTCTCAGCCACCAAGGAAGCCCTAAAAAGCACGGCAAAAATTTTGAAAATTGAATTCACTTTGGAGACATGATACACAAAAGGCAGGTCACAACTTAAGATCTGGACCCAACCATGTTGACTACAAGCTAAAACAAAACTATAAATATGTCCTCATGGGATTAAAACAAGATAAAAAACCCCATAACATAATATTTTAAATGTCCAGACTGCAACCCAAAATTATTTAGCATTCGAAGAAATGTGAGAATCTCAACTATTGATGCTTATTCAAAAGGCAATCAACAGACAACAATGCTGAGATGACATATGACATAAATGTTGGAATTATCTTAAAAAGGCTTTTAAAAAACTATTATGAAAATGCTCCAACAACCACTTCTCCACGTTTTGGCTAAGATCAAGTGTAAAAATTCTCCAACAATTTAAAGCAAACAATCTTGAAATGAATATAAAGCTAGAAAGTTTCAGCAAAGGAGTAAACAATTTAAAAGGACCCTAAGTGAAATGTTATAATTGAAAAATATAATAACTGAAATTTTTAAAAATGAATAAATAGGCTCAGTAGCAGAATGAAGGTGAAAACAAATGAAAAAAAAGAATGAAGGTGAGTCAGTAAATTTGAAGATAGTTCAATAGAAATTATTCAACTTGAACAACAGAGAGGAAATTCTGAGAAATACATTACTATGTTGTTCATTCACTAAGTCTTGCCCGACTCTTTGCAACCCCATGGACTGCAACATGCCAGGCTTCCCTGACCTTCATTATTTCCCAGAGTTGGATCAAACTCATGTCCATTGAGTTGGTGAGGCCATCCAACCAACTCATCCTATGTCACCCCTTTCTCCTCCTGCTCTCAATCTTTCAGGGTATCTTCCAATGAGTCAACTCTTCACATGAGGTGGTCTAACTATTGGAGCTTCAGCTTCATCATCAGTACTTCCAATGAATATTTAGGTTTAGTTTCCTTTAGGATTGACTGGTTTGATCTCCTTGCTGTCCAAGGGACTTCATAAAGACCTGTAATAATAACAAAAGGTCTAACATTCCTGTGTTTGGAGTCCCAGGACAGGAGAAAGAGTATGACACAGGGAAGAAAGTATGTGAGCATATAATAACTGAAAACATTCCAAAGTTAGCAAAAGAAGTAAATCTACAGATTCAAGCACTTTAAACAAACTGCAAAAGGACAAACTTAAAAGAATCAATGTCTACATGTATTATATTTAAACTATTTAAAAGAAAAAATATTTATATATGTAAAACAGATATTTATAAATATATTTCATATATAAATTTATATTTATTTAAATGCAAATATTTATACTTTACACTTAGAATAATGACAATTCAAATGACTATGAGAGTCTCCTTGGACTGCAAGGAGATCAAACCAGTCGATCCTAAAGGAAATCAGTCCTAAATATTAATTGGTAGAACTGATGCTAAAGTTGAAGCTCCAATACTTTGGCCACCTGATGCCAAGAACTGACTCAGTGGAAAAGATCCTAATGCTGGGAAAGATTGAAGGCAGAAGGGAAAGGGGACTACAGAGGATGAGATGGTTGGTGACATCACCAACTCGATGGACATGAGTTTGAACAAGCTCCAGGGGTTGGTGACGTATAGGGAAGCCTGGCATACTGTAGTCCATGGGGTCACAAAGAGTCGGACATGACTTAGCAGATGAACTGTACTGAACTGATAGATTTCTCATCAGAAACCAACATGATCATAAAGGAGTGTACAACATTTTTAAAGTGCTGAAGAACCATCCACCCCAAATAATATATCCAGCAAAACTAGCTTTCAGGAATAAAGAGAAATAAAGACAGTCTCTGAAGGAGGAAAACTGAGAAAACCCACTGCCAGCCAACCTGCTATAAAAAGATGGCTAAGAGAAGCTCTTCTCTTTAGAATAAGCTCATTCATTTGAAACAAAAATGATAACATGACCTAATGGGATTTTTAATGTATGTAGATGTAATACACAAACAGCCATAACATAAAGGAGTGGGAGGATAATATACTATAAGTTAGTATGGTTTATATATTCCACTTGGTAAAATATTGATTCTGGGTAAGTTGTCAAAACTTAAGTATGTATGTTGTATCCCCTAGAATATACAAAGAGATAAAAAAAATTGTAAAACACAATAGATGGACTAAATGGAATACTAAAAAGGCTCAAAGAAACCCAAAAAGAGGCAGGAAAGTGGAAATAGAGGAGGGGAAAGCAGAGAGAACAAGAGAAAACAAATAATAAAAGGGCAGACCCAAATCCAAACATATCAATAACTACATTAAATGTAAATGGTTTAAACAAATCAATTAAGGGTGTCATAATCGTTATGACAAAATAGGTAAAAACCCAGGACCCTAATATAAGTACCTAGAAATCACTTCAAGCACAGAAGCCAACAAAGAGTGGCCTTGGAGCAGAGCTGGGACCCGAGGAAGAGCTGTTGATTTATCACACCCAAGAAGGCACAATCGTGCAGAAGCAAAAGCCTGAGATAAACCTGGAGGTTGGAAGCCAGAACATCAAACATGATGTGATGAAAGCCAGCACCAGGCTGCCCAAGAAGCTGGCACTGTTGAAGACCCTCACCAAGAAGGCAGCAACTTGCTGCTCCACCAAGACAGCTTCCAAAGAATGCTGCCCCAGAAGAAGCCATCACCGCAGCCCCCTCTTTGCTCAGACCTGTGCAGGTAACTCAATAGGGAGGAGGGGCCTCGCTCTGCAGAGCCTTTGAGTTGCGCCTTGAACTTTAATGGGAGCCTGGCCCATGAGCAGGTGATCAGTAGGTCCAAAGTACACTGATTAGCTCCCCAGGGTGTGGAGGACCCCACACAGACCAAGGCCAGGAGGATACCTTCAGCCACTTTCCGTGTCCACCCTCCTTCTCCCCACATCCTGTCCACTGGTTTAACCCAGGGCAATAAACCTAACTTTGTCATTCAAAAAAAAAAAAAAAAAAGACAAGGAAGAAATTTGCTTCAAATAACCCGACATAGGTAGGTTTAAAGTAAAAGGATGGAAACATATGTACCAGATAAACATGAATAATAGAGATCTGGGGTGACT
>ML662903.1:185764-198791 GCA_007570785.1 Antilocapra americana
AAACATATGTACCAGATAAACATGAATAATAGAGATCTGGGGTGACTTTATTAGTATCAGACTTGGATTTCTCAGCAAAGAAAATTGCTAGGAACAAAACAGAACATTCCTTGATAATAACTGATCTATCCACCAAGAAGACATTGCAATCTGTATTAGTTTTCCATTGCTGTGTAACAAATTATTGACAAACTGAGTGACTTAAAACAACACACATCTGTCACCTCACAGTTTCCATAGGTCAGAAGTCAGGGCACATCTTAATTACGTTCTCTCTGCTTCAGGTGTCTGCATCTAGGTCTCAGCTAAGGATGCAGTCTCACCAGAAGCTTAACTGGGGGAAAATCAATTTCCAGACTCATCTGGATTTGGGGAAGAATTCATTGCCTTGCAGCAGTATGACTGACTAGATTAACTAGGGCCCTGGATTTTTGTTGACTGCCCATTGGAAGCCACTGTCAAACATAAGAGGCCACATGCAGTTCCTAGAGGCTAACTGAGGCTCCTGATCATGTGGGTTTCCTCAACATGGCTTCTTACTTCATCAACCCAACAAAGACAATCTCTCACTCCAGTTTGCTAGGATGGAATCTTATGGGAGTGACATTTCATCGTCTTTGCTATGTATCATAAAAATCAAGAGAGTGACGATTTATAACCCACACCATATTCTACCCATTAGAAGCAGTCCCAGGTCCTGCCCCTCCTCAGTGGGAGGGTATTACACAAAGGCATGAACATCAAGAGGTGAGTTCATTTGGATGTCCCTTCTTAGGGACTGCCTACCACACAACTTCTAGCAATGTGTGCATCAAATACCACAACTTTTAAACACATGAGGCAAAAGATGACAGAACTGAAAGGACAAATAAACATGTCCACGATTACAGTTGGGAATGTCAATACTACTGTCTGTGTACAGATAGAACCAACAGACAGAAAATCAGCAAGGATATAGTATATCTGAACACTATCATCAACCAACTGGCTGTAATTGACATTTATAGAATGCTCCACCCAACAACAGCAGAACACTCTCTTTAAGTACACATGGAATAAATTGATGGCAAAAAGAGAAGAAGGCAGCAGAATAGATGAGATGGTTAGATAGTGCCACCAACTCAACGAACATGAATTTTGAGCAAACTCTGGGAGATAGTGAAGGACAGGGAAGACTTATGTGCTGCAGTCCATGGGGTTGCAAAGAGTCTGACACGATTTAGCGGCTGAACACGTGCACATGGAGTAAAAGCCAGCAACCAGTTTCATTGGGTTAAATTCAGCTTCTTTTTAGAGGCTCAAGAGAAGAATCAGTTCCCTTGCCTCATCCACCTAATGGAGCTGTATTACCTGCCTTTCCTCCATCTTCAAAATCAGCAGTGTAGCATCTTGCTTCCATCGCCACATCTCCTACTTCCTCCTTTGACCTTCTTGCCTCCCTTTCTTAAGAACTCTTTCAAATACTTTTTCTGAGCCCACTCAGATAACCCAAGTTACCTTCCCATCTCTAGATCTTTAACTTGATCATGTTTGCAAGGTCCCTTTTGCCAGTAAGGTAATATAGTTACAGGTTCTGGGAACTAGGACATAGATAGAGGAGGTCGTAATTCAGCATACCACATAAATTTGTTGAAGAAATTGAACTCTTAAAAAACATTCCAAAGAAGAATTTTACAGACCCAGATGATTTCACTGGTAAACTCCATTTTTAAGAAGAAACAATACCAGTACTATACAACCCCTCATAGAGAATATGACAGGAATGAACACTTCTCATTTTATGAGGCTAACATTACCCTGATACCAAAACTGACAGACAGTTCAAGAAAAGAAAACTGCAGGCCACTGTCTCTCATGAACTTAGACATAAAACTCCTCAAGAAAGTATTAGGGCATTGAATCTAACAATAAAAATAATTATACATTGTAATCAAGTGGTGCTTTTCCTGGTATTGCAAGGCTGGTTTAATACAATGAAATCTACCATATTAACAAAAGAAAAACCACATGATTATATTGGTGCAGAGAAAGTATTTGACAAAATTGTTGACTTGTCCATTCATGATAGTAACTTTCAGCAAAACAGAAATAAGAAGGAGCTTCCTCAACTTGATAAAAACCATATAGAAAAACAAAACCAAAAAAACCCACTATAACTAACAACATTCTTAAGGTTAAAGACTGAATTATTTCCCCCTAAGGTGAGGAAAAGACCCTGATGCTGGGAAAGATTAAAGGCAGGAGGAGAAGGGGACGACAGAGGATGAGATGGTTGTCTGGCATAACTGACTCAATGGACATGAGTTTGAGCAAACTCCAGGACATAGTGAAGGACAGAAGAAATTGGTGTGCTGCAGTCCATGAGGTCGCAAAGAGTCAGACATGACTGAGCAACTGAAGAACAAAGATGAGGAAAGGTCTTCCCAGGTGGTGCTAGTGGTAAAGAACCCACCTGCCAATGCAGGAAACTAAGAGACATGGATTCAATCCCTGGATTGGGAAGATCCAAGGAGAAGGGAATGGCACCAGTATACTTGTCTGGACAATCCCATGGACAGAGGAGTCTGGTGGGCTATATTCCATAGGGTCGCAAAAAGTCAGACACCACTGAGGCAACTTAGCATGCATGCATGCACGCAAGATGAGGAAAGAGGCAGAAAGGTCCACTATAACGATACCTATTTAACAGTGGGTTGAAACTCTTAGCGAAATAAAGCAGAAAAAAGTAATAAAAAGACATGCAGATATTGCAAAAATCACAATATTTAAAGTTAAATAGAATTGTGAGAAAACAGAGGGAAAAAAACAGAAAGAACAAAATGAAAAGGAAACAGATAAGAAGGAGTTCTCAAACGATATTAGAAATTTTCTCCTACTCACAGACGACATGATTGTCCACTTAAAAGGTCCCCAGGAATCCATAAAATCTTAGAACTATTATTATATACTAGCCACATGCAATTTGAGATGAAAATTTTTTAAATATATCATTCACAATAGTAGAAAATAAAAGAAAATACTTTGGCATAAATTTAACAAAACATGTTCAGGATCTATATGCTAAAAACTACAAAACACTGATTAAAGTAATCAAAGAATGTCTAAATAAATGGAGAAACATACCATGTTCGTGTATCAAAAGACTAAACTTGGCAAAGATGTTAATTCTCTCCAAGTTTACATATAGATTTAGTGCAATTCAAGCCAACGTCTATACAGAAATTATTGTAAATATAGACAAGGGAAATCTAAAATTAATAGGAACATCAAAGTGATACTTCCCTGGTGGTCCAGTAGTTAAGACCCTGTGCTTCTACTGCAGGGGCTATGGGTTCAATCCCTGGTCATAAGCATCACAGTGCAGCCAAAAAGAATGAAAAGGAAGACTTATTATAAAGGTACTAGTAATAAGGTATAAAGCAATCCAGGCAAGGTATTATTGGCAAAAGGAACAGATATATAGATGAGTGGAATAGAATAGAATCCAGAAATAAGGTTTATACACAAATATGATGAAGTGATTTTTGACAAAAGTGCATAAGCAGTTCGGTGAGAAAAAAATACATTCTTTTCAACAAATGGTTTGAAACAATTGAATATCCATATATTTTAAAAAACCTCATTTTAAAAATGGGTGAAAGACTTCGACACTTCACAAAAGAGGATGTGTAGATGACAATAATGACATGAAAAGATGTTTAACAGCAGTAGCCATTAAAGAAAGGCAAATTAAAGCCATGAGCAACCTGTTAGAATGGCTTAAATCAATAAAGCTGACAATACCAAGTAAAGGTGAGAATGCAAAGTACCTAGAACTCTTGTACACTACTGGTAGAAATGCAAAGTGGTACAACCATTCAGGTAAACAGTTCAGCAGTTCTTTGTAAAATTAACATATATTTGCCCATAAGAGCAAGCAATCTCACTCCTAGATGTATATCCAAGAATGAAACTTATGTTCATAAAAACCCTGCATATATTGTTAATTACAGCTTTATTTGTAACACCCCCCCAAACCAGAAACAACCCAAGTGTCTTTCAATGGGTGAGTAAACTCTAGTACATCACACAATGGAATACTACTCAACAATAAAAAGGACTAAACAACTGATATACCAAATAACCTGAATGAATCTCAGAAGCATTATGATGAGTGGCAGTCTCAAAAGTTGCATACTATATGAATCTACTTTTGTGACATTCTCTTTTTTCCTCAGCTTTATTGAGAAACAATTGACACATCACACTGTATAGGTTGAGGTGTGCAATATGTTGATTTGATACATTTATAAATTAAAAAATTATTATCATCACGGTATTAGCTACCACTTCCATCCCATCACATAGTTTTTAGGGCAGTTTTGAAAAGACAAATCTGTAGTTATGGAGGATGGATCAGTAGTTGCCAGGAGTTAGCAGGAGAGGAAGAGTGTAGGGATAGCATAACGGAGGACTTGGAGATGATGGAACTGTTCTGTATCCTGATCATGGTAGTGGTTATATGAATCTGTACATGTATTAAATTCATACAAGTGCATACTAAAAATGCATTTTGCTGTGTGTTACTTCAAGTAATTCCTCCCTGTTATGTGTTAACAAGCTCTTTCATTACCCTTGGACATTCTCTAACTTTATGTTAGCTTAAGGAGGTTGTTCAAGCCTCAAGAAGTCCCCTAAACATTTCATAATATAAGTCAAACCTTTATGGTGTACACTTGAAACTCAGTGATGTATGTCAATTAGATCTCAATGAAAGTGGAAAAAATTCTAAAATAAAATAAAAACCATGATTTGAAGGAAAAAAAGGCTCCTAGAGATGTGTCCTAAGTTCAGTTACCCTGAAATGTGGCAGGATGTGACAGGAAGAGAAACCTAAACCCTTAAGTCCAGGCACTTCCACAAGTTACTATGAAGTCTGAGGGCATAAATCATTATGGTAAGGGGCCTGTTTTCTAGAATTGGAAATCAAGTATCCAAAATTAACTCTCTGCTGCATGCATGCTAAGTTGCTTCAGTCATCCCCAACTCTTTGCAATCCTGTGGACTGTAGCCCAACAGGCTCCTGTGTCCAAGGGATTCTCCAGGCAAGAATATTGGAGTAGGTTGCCATTTCCTACTCCAGGGGATCTTTCCCACCCAGGGATCAAACCTGTATCTCTTAAGTCTCCTGCATTGGCAGGTGGATTCTTTACCAATAGCACTACATGGGAAACCCTAACTCCCTTGTAGGTTTTCACAAATAAGCTACAGAGTTACTAAATTACTCAAAATTTAATTTAAAAAAACCACTTTGAGTATTTTCAACAGATGAAATTTTCTGCATTTAATTGGTGATACAATGGATAGAAAAGCTGGGAATATGATGTACCCCAAGAGAGTAGAAAGTGGAAGACCCTAAGCTGGAGAGACAGAGAAAGAAGGGAATTTGATAAATGACCAGGAGTCAGGGGTGTGTGCAAGAAGCTAGGACCACAGCAGGCAGTCCTTTCAGCTTCAGCCAATAGAAAGCACTCATGGGAGAATGGAGGGCAGCAAGGAAGGAGGGGACAGACTTCCCTCCTGAGTTCTGCTGCTCCAGATTGCTCTGCCCCAGTGGAGCTTCCTTCAGAGCTTCCAGAACCAACCTCAGCCACAGGCCCCCCATGAGGCCCAAATATCAATTCCACAGGGCATCTCATCCAAACCCCTAAGTTATGGTAACCCCACCTATTTCCTGCTGTGCTTTCAACCCTAGGGATAGCAGCTGCTGCCTGAAATTATTCTGTTATCTCCTACTTGCCTTTTTACTCTCTCATTTCTCCAACACCAATGTAGCCAATTCCTTGTATCACACCTCTTCTGTTGAAACAGCTACTTGTTTTATTTTCCTGACTAGATCTTGAGTCCCCTCTCTTGCTGTTGTTTTAGTTGGTGTCTCAGTCATGTCTGACTCTTGTGGCCCCATGCACTGTAGCCCACCAGGTTCCTCTGTCCATGGAATTTCTCAGGCAAGAATTCTGGAACGGGTTGCCATTTCCTTCTCCAGGGGGTCTTCCTAAGCCAGCGCTCGCATCCACTTCTCCTGGATTGTTAGGCAGATTCTTTACCTCTGAGCCACCAGGGAAGCCCAAGTCCCCTCTCTAGAAACACTGTACAGTCTGAGGGCAGCCAGTGGTACAGCTGACCCTGAGCTCATTGTGGGTTTTTTTGCCTCTGCTTGAAATTGTGCCTGAATTTGAGGATAAAATAAAAATTCCTAAGCATGGTACATAAGGTCTATGGCAGATTTTGCTGGTAGCCCCCAATCTGAGCGTTGTTGTGGTTGTTGTTCAGTCACTCAGTAGTGTCCAACTCTTTGCACCCCTATGTACTGCAGCATGCCAGGCTTCTCTGTCCTTCACTAACTCCCAGACCTTGCTCAAACTCATACCCATTGAGTTGGTGATGCCATCCAACCATTTCATCCTTTGCCGCAACCTTCTCCTCCTGCCCTCAATCTTTCCCATCATCAAGGTCTTTTCCAATGAGTCAGCACTTTGCATCAGATTGCCAAAATATTGGAGCTTCAGCTTTAGCATCAGTCCTTCCAATGAATATTCAGGGTTGATTTCCTAGAGGATTGACTGGTTTGACCTCCTTGCAGTCCAAGGGACTCTCAAGAGTCTTCTCCAGCACCAAAATTTGAAAGCAGTATGTGTGAGTTCCTTTAAAACAGAGCAGGACCTGTGGGGCTCCTGGGCATGGAAGTCTTTCTGTGTCCCGTTTCTTGTTTGTAGTGAATAGACTCCAGCCTCCATTAGCTTCCCTGGGCCCCAAAGAGCAGATTTGAACAGTTGCTAATCCACAAGGGGAGGGAATTGAGAGATAAAGGAAGAGACCTCCTACCTGATTAAAGGATCCAGAGAAGCTCATCAGGAGACCACCTGAGTGTAGGCCCTGCACACACCATGATCCTTATCAGCAACCCCACCCTTGAAGCATTGCCAAATCCCCCTGGGTTAGGACAAGTTTTTTGAGGCATGAGCCCACTGCATCCCACTTTGCCTGGGAAAGCAATAAAACTATTACTTTTCTCTTTCACTCTGTTCACTTTGGCACAGGTACACAGAGGCCAGGCTTCCGCCATCATTTTCTACTTCTGAACCCAGGAAGGATTGACATTTTTACCCCTTTGAAGTTTTTGGTGGCTTTATGATTTGCTTTTGGCCAATTAAATTAGAGCATAAATGATGAGTGGCACTTCTTGACAGACATATTTAAGTGCAGGTGCATGATTCTCTATGTTCTCCTCCCCCACAGTGGTGAATCCTGAAGCCTCAGGTTGAGAGGGGACCACTGTACTGCAGAAAGGCCATGTATGATGAGTAGTCTGGGCAGATTTTTTTTTTTTTACTATGGGGCTGTTACTGAAACCAAGCAAGACCCTGAAGGGCACAAAAGTATTTCTGTGTCCCCCATGTCTTGTTTGTAGGAAATAGGCTTCATTCAACCTCCATGATCTTCCCTGAGTCCTGAAGAGCAGATTCAAACAGTTGCCCATTGGGGAAGTAAGAGAATGCAGAAACAAAGGAGGAGCAGTCAAGAAACAATAGTGAAGCTTTAAAGCAGCAACCTTGTTCCTGCTCAAAGAATATACATCAGAGTATCTTTGAGCTCTTCTTCAGGAAATAAGGTCCCCACCCAGGTGGACAATGGTAACTTCAGACTGAGAACAAGATTCTTGGAGCACACCCCCATTACCTCACTATCCACTAATCAGAAAAAAGTCATATACCCTACAGCCCTCATTCCAAATTTTGCCTATAAAAAATTCTCCCTGAAAGCCATGGAGATTTCAGGTTTTTCTGAGTATAAGCAACTATTCTCTTTGCTTGGCCCTGTGATCAATCTTTGCTCCAAACTCTGACATTTTAGTTCATTTGGTCTCACTGTGTGTCAGACACACAAACTTGCATTCAATAAAATTACCATAGTCAAATCTAGCCTATCCTAATACATTTGTGATTTCTCTCCTGCCCATCTCTCTAGATTCATCTCTAGCTGTGGCCCCAACTCTCTTACTCTCCCATAGAGCATTAAGAAAGCTTAACTCCTCTGGGCTGTTGCATCTGCTTCTCTTTTTGCCTCACTAATTATTTTGACTTGATACCTGCTCCCAGTTGTTGAAAACCCAGTTGAGATGCTATCTGGTCCAGGAAACCTTAATCTGGGTAAGGTCTATTTTCTCTATATTCCCCTAACACCTTGTGGTTCATTGTAATATGATCCTTCTCATGTTTTATCACATTATCTACTTATTTGTTGATATCCAACTTTAAGTTCTTTAGAGGCTGGGATTGAGTTGTTGTTGTTGTATTGTTGCTTTTCTATATTTATCTGTAGGTAAATAATGCATTGAGTACAATGCCTGGTACATAGTAGATGTTCAAAAATTTGCTGGATAAGTGGTTAAACATATATAAATAAAGCAGAGGATATGTTTATTTTAATGTTTAGATATACACACAAAGCAATATAGATGGAAGTCATTTTGTGAATTCTATATATTCCCAAGGTACCTCATGTGGATTTTTGATCATCTACTTTATCGAGAATTCATATCTTTTTAGTTATTGCTTGCTTTTGTCCAATACATTTTCTGTATCCTTATTTTCATTGATCTGTCTCTATGAAAGATCAGCTGGCAAGATCCGCTTACTTGATCTGTGTCGGTAAATATGTATAGTTAAAATTCAGTGCAGTTTGGGAAACTGAAATGATTTAAATATCTTTTATGTATTTAATGCTAGAATACCCTTGTACCATATTCCAAATGAAATAAAAGTTACTTTTTTAAAAAATTTTTTTAATTGTTTTTGCCATACAATGTCATGATATCACCATGGGTTTACATATGCTTCCCCTCCAGAACCCCCTCCTTTCTCCCTCCCCCCTGGGAAATCTCGTTGCACCAGCCCCGAGCATCAATCCTGGGCTGGCGATTGATTAGACATATGATAATTAACTTGTTTCAATGCCCTTCTCCCATATCATCCCACCCTTACCCTCATCCACAAAGTCCACGAGTCTATTCTATACATCTACGTTCCTTTTGGTGTTTTGGATGTTGGGTTCTCGTTACCGTCTTTCTAAATTCCATATATATGTGTTAATATACTGTATTGATGTTTTTGCTTCTGGCTTACTTCACTCTGGATAATGGCTCCAGTTTCGTCCATCTGAGTAGAATTGCTTCAAATGAATTTTTTTTTAATGCTGAGTAATATTCCATTGTGTATATGTACCACAGCTTTCTTATCCATTCGTCAGTTGAAAAGTTACTTTAAAAATAAAAGAAGGTTTGGGGGTTTTTTCAGATATTTTATCATCCCCAAATCACAACACTCCATTCTTATTCTATTTCCAAAGACCAAAGATCCCTCCCACTTCAAATTCGGGCTCAGTTCAGATTCTCTTGAAAAAAGGCAAAGTCATTTCTAGACACTCATAGTTTTATGATTCTCATTAAACACATTGAGACTTCTCTAAATGTGAATCTTTTAAGCAAAGCCTTGGGAAACCTCCAGATTCTTTTTTAATTATCTTAAAGTAATATGTAGATAGTTAAGCAAATGTTGGAGAAAATGCCCTTATCAAGACGCTTGAAATTTTTAAAAAGAGCCTATAATGAACTGAAGATACTTCTCAAAGCTTTTATTGACACTTCAGGTTTGTCGCTTCTATCTGCCTGCTCCTGTCTCACTACATTAAGCAGAATGTAGATATTGCCCTTTTTTGATATTGCATTTGTTAAGCTCCTTCTAGCATCCTCCAAATTTGGGCTTGCATCCAGGGATGGCTGCAGTGCACCACTCTGGGTTGATGACAGCTAAGGTTGAATAGCCCCTGGGGAACTTCCGTGGATGTGTTGACTACCACAGGTATAAATAGATGATCCTTTTCTTAATGCAAGATGAACAGAAAGATACAATGAAGACCCAGGTACCACTGCCTTCATGCTTGCACAAAACCACACAGACTATATGTTTATGATTTGGTAGCCATGTTAGAAAAGTGCTGCCTCAGAGTCTAGTCATGTCTGATTCTTGGCGACACCATGAACTGCAGCACTCCAGGCTTCCCTCTCCTTCACTAGCCCCCGGAGTTTGCTCAAGCAAACACACCACAGAGTCAGTGATGCCATCCACCCATTTACAACCTTCCACTCCTGCCCTCAACCTTTCCCAACATCAGGGTCTTTTCCAGTGAGTCAGCTCTTCACAACAGGTGGCCGATGTATTGGAGCTTCAGCTTCAGCATCAGTCTTTCCAACAGGTATTCAGGGTTGATTTCCTTTAGGATTCCCTGGTTTGATCTCCTTGCAGTCCAAAGGACTCTTCTGCAGCACTACAGTTTGAAAGTATCAATTCTTTGGTGCTCAGCCTTCTTTATGGTCCAACTCTCACATCCGTACATGACTGCTGGAAGTTTTTCATAGCTTTGACCATACAGACCTTTGTCAGCAGAGGTTAGCCACAGTATACCTTAGGATCCCCTCCATAGACGTCATCTTTCTTCCCATGGTGGCTATAAACTTTTGCCTCAGACATGTACAGGAAAACTCATCAATTATTATAAAAGGAGCTCAGCAGGTTTATTAGAAATATGTTTGCTATAAGCAGTAGAAAAAACAGTTTCTCAATGGCTAAAGCAAATAAGAGTTTGTCTTACTCATGTAACAGGAGTTCTCTCTATAGAAAACTGCTTGTATAGGTTCAGTGCCTAAATGATGTAAGGACCACAACTCCCCAAGCATCTATGATGGAGAAACAAATACTGCAGTTAAAACTCAGTCTCCTGAAACTGAGTTCCCATGCCAAGTTTATGATTAACTTCTCCATCCAAAACTTTATTCCCTTTATTGTCCTGTCCCTGTTTCTCTTAGGATTGAGGAGTACAAAGAAAAATGGGGATTGAAATTGAGCAGAAGAACAAGATGGCGGAGGAGTAGGTGGACATGGAGTACATCTCTCTCCATGGATACATCAGGAATACACCTTCAGACACAGAAGTGCATATAGAACACCAGCTGAGAGCAGACAGGAGGACCTGACCAGTGGAAAAGAATATATAGAATCACCCAAAATTCGGTAGGACAAAGGAACTAGGGGGGAAAACAGAAGTATTAGTAGGACTGGACCTACCCTCAGAGGGTGGGGGAACTGAAGCAGGGGTCTGATCCCCACAGCAAGGCAATTGTCAGAGTCAGAGGAGAAACATTTAAGGCTGAGAGTGAAACAGCTGATCTGTGGCAGCCTAAATGGAATGAGAATCAGACAGTCCTTGCCACAGCCATACATATGCTGGGCAGGAACGCGGGTCCCCTGGAAGGTGCAGTGGCTGGGAGCTGGAGTTTAGGGACTGTGGAGCAACCCAGTGTGAGGGCTGCTGTTGACTACAGAGAGAGGGATCTAGGGGATGTGAGGGAGGAGATTGTGGTGGGAAATGCCTTTGGAGGAAAGCCAGGCAGCCATGGAAGCAAGGGGATACTTCTGAGTCACATGTGGAGCCATCACCATAGCCTCTCTCTCTCCACACGCCAGCATCAGAAGCTGAACAATAGAGAGGCTGGCCCATCAAACACCTGACGCACTGAACCCCAGCCAGGGTGCCCATTTAAGTGCATGATGCACCGAAATACAGGGTAGGACCCCAGCCAGGGGGGGCCCTCTATGTGCCTGATGTGCTGAGCAACAGAGAAGGACCCCAGGCAAGGGATCCCTCTAAGTGCCTGAAATGGAGCAGCTACGAAGGAAGACTGGCCAAAGAGGCCTTCTGATAGCCAGCTACAAGAGGCTCAAAAAAAGACTGATAGGGCCATAACTCCTGCAGCGGAGGCAGTCTGTGTCCCTGACTACCAGGGTCCCTGCAAGTCAAGCAGCTGCACCACCTTCATGCTGAACTCTCACTGGGGCAGAGCTGCCACAGGCCAAAAAAAAATGTCTTCTGTTTATGCACTCAGAGTTGCTTCAGTCCTATCCGACTCTTTGTGACCCTGCAGACTGCGGCCTGCCAGGCTTCTCTGTCAGAGAAGGGATTCTCCAGGCAAGAATACTGGAGCGTATTGGTCAATACTGGTTGCCATACCCTTCTAGAGCACTATATTTCCTGCTGCCCTAACCGCCAACCCCCCCGAGTACCTGGTGCTGCCAGAACCCCTGCGACCCAAGCAGCTGCATCACTTCCACACCTGGCCCTCACAGGGGCAAACCCAAGCCTTCCAGGGCAGCCTTAGGAGCTAAACTCCAGTGGATGATCCACATGCAGAGGTGGAAATAAAACCACAATTGAAACCCAGGGGCAGTGTGGCTAAGGAAGAAGACCCAAAACTTTCCCACAGGCTGTACAAGCTGCAGATTAAATCCACACGATCAACTAAGCAGAGTCTATGTCTATGGAATATATAAAAGTTCATTGAGAGCTCCCACAAAAGAAAATGCACTAGCTCTGATAGCTGTGGACATCAGAGGCAAGAATACACAGGAGTAGGACCAGATTAGAATCTGAGCTGCCCCCCTCAGCAGGTCCAGAGATAAGTACAGTGTTGGAGGGCATCCTAGGGAGGTAAGGTGGACTGTGATTCCCAGTGAGGGAAAGGACTCTGACAGCAGTGACTCAAGAAAAACATTTATTATTCTTATCTTTGGATTTGTTCTGAAGATTCTTTTGATTTTTTTTTCTTTTTTTTCCCTTTTTCTCCCCTTTTGTTGTGCTTGTTGATTTTATTGGCACTAAGAAATCTGGTTAAGCTTTTGAGCTTTCTTTTTTCTCTTTTTCCTTAGTCACATTTTTTATTGTTGTCATAAAACTCTGCCTCTACCTTGGGCTTTTGCAGTTCCTTGGAGTTTTCCTTTTTTTTTTTCTTTTCTCTTTTTTTAAATTTTAATTTAAAATTTCTTAAACCTATTATTAGTTTTTTCAACCTTTATTCCTTTGTTTGCTTTTCCTACAGTTCTTTTCCCCTTGCAGTTAATCTTTAATGTATATAAATCTTCTTCATCTACCTCTA
>ML662903.1:198801-212517 GCA_007570785.1 Antilocapra americana
TTTAATGTATATAAATCTTCTTCATCTACCTCTATTTAACTTTGCATATCTATTCTTTCTTTCCTTTCTTCTCAACATATTTGTTAGTTTTGTTTTCATTGCTTTACTACCCACTCAGCACCTTGGTTTAGTTTTGTTTTCCAGTTTCTGCTGAAGTTAGTTTGGTTCTTAACTGGTAAATATAATTTTTGATTTCCTTTGTTCATCATATCAATCTACTGTACTTTATTTTTGTTGGAATGTTTTCAGTTTGCTCATGGGTGTATATGTATATATGTATATTCCATTATTTTAAGTATTATTTACCTGATTTTGTAGCTGTTATTTGTCTGTGGTTCATCTTTGATTTCTCTTTTTTGGATATTTGTTTTACTCTCCCTTAATGCCACAACAAACCACTTGTGGAATCTTTGTTCCTGACCAGAGATCAAACCCTGAGCCTTTGGAGTGGAAACACTGACTCCAGGATCCTAGATTACCAGAGAACTAACCCTAGGGACTATCAAATAGTGAGAACTCACACAAAGAAGACCACTTAAATACAAGACCCAGCATCACCCAACCACCAGGAGCACTCTGTGCAGGACGCTTCATCTAAACAACAAACAAAATAAAAATACAAAACCAATCATCATCAGATAGGAGTACCACCTCACTCAGCCTTGCTCATCAGAGGAAAAACAAACAAACAAACAAAAACTCAGCACAAACCTCATCCTATAAGCACAAAGCTCACACAAACCACTGGAACAAACTTAGGAGGGCAGAAACCAAAAAATCAACCCTGAATATTCATTGGAAGGACTGATGCTGAAGCTCCAATACTTGGGCCACCTGATGAGAAGAGATGACTCATTAGAAAAGACCTGATGCTGGGAAAGATTGAAGGCAAAAGGAGAAGGGAGTGGCAGAAGATGAGATGGTTAGATAGCATCACTGACTTGATGGGCATGAATTTGAGCAAACTCCAGGAGGACAGAGGAGCCTGGAGTGCTACAGTTCATAGGGTCTCAAAGAGTCAGACATGACTTAGCGACTGAACAACAACAGGTGAGATGAACATTCACCCATGCATAAGCAAGTAGAAAGATATACATGAAGAAGTGATGTTATTTGTGAACCTGTATGCAAGAAAAGATTCAAACAAATAGTAACTTGGACATGAGATTTTCTGTTTTGTTCTTGATTTTATTGATTTATTTTTACACTATTGTAGTCAGAAAAAGAATTTAGATGACACCCATAACAATGCAAGGCCACAGCAGTTAATTGTGTAGCTTCTGTCTATTATGCAGAAACCCCTCTGAGGCCTCTAGGCTATAAAAATCCTCCTCCAGTTACCTAGTTTCATCTGAAATACAGCGAGTCTGAAAGCCCATTATATGCCATTTGAGGATGACTATTACGGAACAGAATAAAAATCATCTGTGTTTTGTTCTGGCTTATTCTTTTCTGTTTTTCAATTGCATCTCTGCAGCGTTTCCCTGTTGCCACTTCTGCCTATTGCTTCATATCATTGCAGAAACATTTTTTTTTCCTCCTGGCTTTGAGAGGTCACGGAACATGATTGGTTTGGAAGAATTCAGCATGGTTTTATTCTCATTGTTTTTGGTGAAAAGAGGGACCAAACAAAACCCTGTCACTTCAGTTTTAGTCAGAAACAAACCTAGCCTTTGGAGGGAAGTGCACATGATTTTGCCTTTGGAAGATGATTTATTAATAAAAACCACTCCTTCCTTTTCTGAGTTCCTTTCAAAACACACTATCCATTACAGATGCTTTAGATCAGCACTGTCAAGTAGAGCTTTCTTGATGATGAAAATATTCTAAAGTCTTGGCTGTTTAATACATTAGTCTCTAATTCTGTGTAGCTACTGAAGGATTGAAATCTTTCATGTGATTGAGGGACTGACCATTAAATTTTATTGACTTTTAATTAATTCAAATTTAAACAGTCATGTGGCTGCTGGTGGTGGTTTAGTCACTAAATTGTATCTGACTCTTTGCAACCCTATAGACTGCAGCCCGCCAGGCTCGTATGTCCATGAGATTTCCCAGGCAAGACTACTGGAGTGGATTGCCCTTTCCTTCTCCAGGGGATCTTCCCAACTCAGGGAATGGATCTGAGCCTCCTGCACTGCAGGCAGATTCTTTACCAACTGAACCACGAGAGAAACCATATAACTAACAGCCAACCCAGAACTGATAAGATTATCTGATAGGATTAGCAAGAGGCAATCTTTCTCAGGGGCTTCCTGTTTGGCCTGGAGGAGGAAATGGCAACCCACTTCAGTAGTCTTGCCTGGAGAATCCCCATGGACAGAGGAGCCTGGCGGGCTACAGTCCATGGGGTCACAAAAGCTATCTAAACATGACTGAGTGACTGAGTACACACGCAAAATCCTTCTCAGATTTCTGCCCTGGTATCCTTAGTGTGCAGACCTCCAGCCTCACACTCGACTAGTGGATACAGATGACTGTTGTACCTCTAACCATCACATCTGCATTCCAGTAGTAAAAAGGAGGAAGTGGAAGAAAAGAAACTAGAAATCATCTGTACTTGTCACAGGACTTAACTGTTATGGAGATTGGGAAATGGAGTTTTTAGTTTTTATAGCCTCCATAGCAGAGGTAGGCAAAGAGAAAATAGAGTTTAAGTCAGCCAATCTATAACGTCCATCTCAACGCCGAAATTTATTAAATCCTCATGGATTTCTTGAAGAAGGCAGTGGCAACCGACTCCAGTAGTCTTGCCTGGAAAATCCCATGGACAGAGGAGCCTGGTAGGCTGCAGTCCATGGGGTCACTAAGAGTCGAACATGACTGAGTGACTTCACTTTCACTTTTCACTTTCATACATTGGAGAAGGAAATGGCAACATACTCCAGTATTCTTTCCTGGAGAATCCCAGAGATGGGGGAGCCTTGTTGGCTGCTGTCTATGGGATCACACAGAGTCGGACACAACTGAAGTGACTTAGCAGCAGCATGGATTACTGAGAAAATATACATGTGCTGAAAGGAAACTAGCTGACAAGGTAACTGCCTGGCAAGGGGGCAGGCAGACAGCTGGAATCACCCAGGTGATTTGGTATAAAATTGATTTTCAGTTCATGAAATCCAAGAGACTTAAGTGCAGAAAGGTTAAGTAATCTATGATAATACAGGAACTATCTTAAAGAGTAGGGATTCTCCACCTTGATTGGGGAATGGATTACCTGCTGTTGCTGCTGCTACTGCTAAGTCGCTTCAGTCCTGTCCGACTCTGTGTGACCCCAGAGATGGCAGCCCACCAGGCTCCCCTGTCCCTGGGATTCTCCAGGCAAGGACACTGGAGTGGGTTGCCATTTCCTTCTCCAGTGCATGAAAGTGAAAAGTGAAAGTGAAGTCACTCAGTCATGTCCAACTCTTAGCAACCTCATGGACTGCAGTCTACCAGGCTCCTCCGTCCATGGGATTTTCCAGGTAAGAGTACTGGAGTGGGTTGCCATTGCCTTCTCCATGGATTACCTGGGGAGGTTTTAAAAATGCTAATGCCCAGCCTGTACCCCTGACCAATTCATTCACTCTCAAGGAGGGCAGGGTGTTTGCAGTGTAGCTAAGCTTGAGGATGATGTTGCAGTTACCAAATTACCCAAAGACTGTGCCTTAAAATAATCATTTTCTTATGATTTACTGTGGCGATACTTTTCCGGTATTGACAGCAATCACTCTGTGATGTGTATCAAACAGATGAGCTAGTCTGGAGGGTCTAAGATGGAGCCACCTATATGCCTGGCTCCTTGATAGATATGGTTCTACAGAGGCTGGGTTCAGCTGGGACTGTTGACTAGAGCATCTACATGTGTCCTCTCTAGAATTGGGGCTTCAAGATAGGGACTTCTTACATGGTCGCTCAGGGCTCTAACAGGGAATATTACAATGAATATGTTAGAATATGATCTAGCCTCAGAAATCACACAGCATCACTTATGCCATATGTTACTGGTCAAATCACTGCCTTATGAAGAAGACCCCAGAGAGCTCCCTCACTCATTCCACCATGAGTGGATACTAGAGAAGGTACCAGCTATGAACCAGAAAGCCAATCCTTACTAGAAAGTCAACCCTCAGTATGCTAGTGCCTTGATCTTGGACTTCCCAGTCTCCAGAATAATGAGAAATTAAAATTTCTTTTATTTATAAGCTACCAAATCTGTGTTATTTTGTTTTAGTAGCCTGAATGGACTAAGATAAGAGGGGTCTATGCCCCTTCCATAGATGCTGGGTGAGTCATCTATGAGTCACCCATAGATGAGTGTGCCTCGGACTATGGCCAGAATTAGAGTGCTCATAAATGGAAGGCATTTATTCATTTCAACATTTTGTTTTTATTTTTTAAAGTCTGTTGTATAATTTTTAAGGGCTTCCCTGGTGGCTCAGAGAGTAAAGAATCTGGCTGCAATGCAGGAGACACAGGTTTGATCCCTGGGTTAGGAAGATGCCCTGGAGAGGGGAATGGCAACCCACTCCAGTATTCTTGCCTGGAGAATTCTGTGGACCGAGGAGCTTGGTGGGTCACAAAGAGGGTTTTTTGCTTTCATTTTTTTTAAACTCTGCTATATAATTTTTAAAGATTACTTTCTATTTACAGTTATTACAAAATATTGACTATGTTCCCCATGTTGTACAGCACATCCTTGAGTCTATGCTATATCCAATAGTTTGTACCTCCCACTCCCCCATCCCTGTATTGCTGCCCACACCATTCTATCCCACAACCTTAGTAACCACTAGATTGTTCTCTACATTTGTGTCTGTTTCTTTTTTTGTTATATTCACCAGTTTGCTTTATATTTTAGATTCCACATATAAATAATGTCATACAGTATTTGTCTTTCTCTGACTTATTTCACTTAGCATATCAAAACTGTTTATGAGAGCCCCCAGAACTGCTGTCACTCCACAAGAAACCTCTGTGTGAATTACAAAAATGCTCTCTTTCTGGGCAGGTGTAGCTCTTCTCACTCAGCTTGGAGAACCTAGAGGAACCTTTGAGCAAATTAGAAAAGTCCTCATTTTTCCCAAATGGAAGCAGCCCCCACGAGGGAATAGGTTTGGTGAGTAGGGAGGGCTAGATTTTAGTCCTGGCTAACATCCTATCTCCTTGGCATCCACTCTAGGAAACAACCTGCAAAACCACACATGAAGCCCTAGATGACTGCTCTGCCCAAGGCCCTGTGTGCTGAAGGCTGGGGAGAGTGCAGAGAAGAGGACAGGAGTGATTCCTGGCCTCAAAACATTGAAGTGGGACCAATTTATATTCCAGAGCTGAACAATCTACTTAGCAGCAACTGGGAAGTAGCAGTAGTTAGAAATCTGGACACATAGTTGATATGTGAGCTGCTGCAGTTGATAAAAACAGATCAAAAATCTTTGACATCTAGATACAAGGACACAGACTCCAACCCTGGTGGAATTGAAAGACTCAGACAGAAATGCTCCCCTAATCACAGCCTAAAGCTTTCTCTTCAGGGAGAAAAATTAGAAATTAACATTGGAGCCACGGGGTATATTTTGCATTGTCTGTTATCGATACATTTAGACTTCAGTTCATTGTTAGTGAATCATTTCAAGCTGAGTCCTTCTTGACTAATTTTCACCACTTTATTTCTTAAGTACTGGGTTGAAAAAATCATTTTCAGGAATAGTTCTCATTAATGTCTTCAGGAGCCCAGTTTGAAGCATTCAGTTTGAGAAAATGCAGTGAAGGGATTATGGGAAACTGCAGAGTACATGCCCCCTTATCATATTCAAATATAATTTAAAAATAATAAAAATAATAACAGTATTAATAATAAATGTCATGGCCAAACAAAATGTACTTACAGAATGGGTTTGGCCAACCTGTGACCTCTAAGGTATACTGATAGAAATGTACTCTTAGTGTTCTTATCAGACTGACCAGGTTACCGGCAGCAGCACTTGTTACAGAACAGGCTATAGCCCTGTAGGCAGGTCCATTCTTACCTTAAGGGGAGTATGTTAGTCATGCTCTGGGCTGTACTATTTTGAATGAGTTAGAGAATGGAGGATTGCCTAAGGGAGGTTATGCTGCCATATCATTTACAATTAAGTTTGTAAACAACAACCTCTTTCTCCTAACAAATAAAAAGATAGAAACTTCGCTCTCATATCTCCTCAGGTAAAGGAAATTTGGAATTAGGCTGTCCACGAATAGTTCAGTATCTTCAGTCTTGTTTCCTTCTGCCCAACTGTACTCAGGGCACAGCTACCATCTTCAAAGTCATCTCATGATTCAAGTTGGCAGGTGGTGTTTCAGCCATCAAGTCTGTTTTATAGCTGGAAGACAGGAAAAAAGAGAGAGAGAACGAATGGTCACACATTGTTAAGGATCCTGTCTGGAAGACCCACCCAGTGCTTTTATTCACATTTCACTGAACAGAACTTAGTCCAATGGCCACACTTTGCTTCAAGGGATGCTGGGAAATTGTAGTTTTCTATTTTTGCTTTTTAGTTGGGCACATTGACTAGGTTTCAGTTACTAAGGAAGCAAAGTATAGAATAAGGGAATATTGAATGCTGACTAGTTATCTCGGCCTTGGCTGCAAATTGGTGGCTCTTACTGAAACTGCTACTGCCAAGATGAGTTTGTAGGACCTGAAGAATAAGTGTTATACAAAGATTATTTGCACAAAACTGGCTTTCATTTTTTTTCAGCAGAAGGCAAGAGAACACCCTTTTTTAGTGAACAATTCAGTGGCATTTGGTGCATTCACAGTGTTATGCAAACATCATCTCTGTAGTTTCAAAACATTTTCATTACCTTAATGGAGCCTGAACCCATTAAACAATGCTTCTCGTTCCCCTTTGTCCCCAGCTCCTGGTAACCATCAACCTGCATTCAGTCTCTATGGATTTACCTATTCTGCATATTTCATATGAATGGAATCATGCAATATGTGAATTTTTGTGTCTGGCTTTCTTTACATAGCATAATGTTTCAAAGTTCATGTATATAGCAGCGTCTGTCAGTACTTTTGTTACCTAAAGGTGTGGGGGGGATCTGGCTGCTCGCTGCTCAAAAATCAATAAACAGCCCAGGTTGGTGGAAAGGAAAGTTTGCTTTATTTCAGATTTTGGCAACTGGTTGGGGGGAGGGTGGTGGACATCTGTCCAAAGGCTGACTTCCCCACTACTGGCGACCAGTGGGGCAAGAGCTTTTATAGTCAAAAAGAGGGGTCTACATGCAGAAACAGCACAGTCAGCTCTGACGGTCATCTTCAAATTGGTCACTGGTGGTCTGACCAGTGTCATCGTGATTGTTTCAGGTATAGTTAATTCCCAGTTCCAACGTTAACTTGTTCCCATTTCTCTGAGGCCAGTTCTCAGGACTGTGGCAGCTCATGTCCTGGGTATAGTCGGGCCATCGTGTAGTTAACGTTAGTATCTGTAAGACAGCACACAGGATATGGCTCTGAATATTATCTATAGCCTGTGAGAAAGAACTTAAAAGTCCTTGACTATGCTTAATGACTACATTATTCTTATTTCGTCTCCTTTGATTGTTTCCCTTTGTTTCCACATTTTAATTTCTCTGATTAAACCTGTTCTTTGATTACAGTTTTCCAGAAACAAAAGGCAGGCAGAGGACATGGTGGGTGGTCTGGGCAAGGACCATAGTGTCCTGCTCCGTTTCACTTTGTTTCTTTTTCATGGCTGAACACAGGAGGAGAATCTGCTTAGCAGGTACAGTATCTGCCTCCTTCCATGACACATTCTAAACAAAGGTCTTTTAATTGGGTATAATATTCCTGAACAATCTTGCTGAGGCAGACATTGGTACAAGTCCCGAGACCTTGGTGTAAGTACCCTGTTAGTAGCTAACGGATCCTTGATTTTCTATGAAGCAGCAGGCTCACAACTGCATTAAGCCAATTGTGACAATCCTGTTCCTTGTTTTTGGTTCCTTGTTTCCTCTCTTGCAGCTAGAGGTGGTAACAAGTTCTGGGCAATGAGACCCAAGCTGAAGTATGCTGGGTCTCAGAGAGGTAGATCTGGAAACTCTTTTGCCTTCTTGATATAAGGAGAGAGCTTGCAGAGGCCCGTTCCCCATTTTCCTGCTCTGAACCCAGACCTGAAGGTTGGAGTTGTGTTACCAAACAGAACTTGGGTGTGCTTGCCCACTGCACTGCACAGCCAATTCACTGACACCAGATTGAGGTGAAAGAAGGTACAATAAGTCCCCTACATACAACTGAATTCCATTCTGAGAGAGCACTCATAAGTCCAGCAAAGTGAGCCTAGATACCCAACTAACATAATTGGCTACATAGTACCATACTATAATAGGTTTATAATAGTTTTCACTCAATTAATACATAAAAAAATAAACACAAAAGTACAGAAAACATTCTTAATCTTATAGTAGAGTACCTTAAAAGCTACAGTAGTAAGTTCAACATCTGGCACACAGGGACTGGCATGGAGTGAACAGGCAAGAAGAGTTACTGACTGGGGGAGGGAGAGGCGGTGGGAGCTGGTAGAGCTGAAGGATCATTAGCAATAGGAGATGGAGGGCAAGCTGCAATTTCACTCACGCCTGGCACTGATGACAAAGGCTCTGGCTGGATTCAATTCTATCTACTCTCTCCAAAAAAAGACCTAGGGATGCCCAGGTAGCCTCTTTTTTTTGTCATAGATGACATGGTAGCACTGGATGGCATTTTGAATGGCTGCTGCCACATCTGTGTACCATTCTGCATTCAGGTCCTTGTGCCTCAAAAACTAACAGTGCCTCCTCAGATAAAGAAAATCCCCTTGCCATTCCCTGTGCTGTGAATCTCTTCACTTCTTTAGTTGCCTCTTCTTCCTCTCATCACTCCACTTTCTCAATTATTTTCACTTTTGTTTTCATTGTTATCGCTTGGTGCTTCTCAGTAGTACCAGCTACATCACCGCTGCTTTTATGCTTGCTTCTGGACATCCTGGACTTGAAACAAATATACTGTACTACTGTATTCTATAGAGTTGTTGTTTTTTTAGTCACTCAGTCATGTCTCTTTGTGACCCCATGGACTGTAGTCTGCTCCTGTCCATGGAATTCTCTGGGCAAGAATACTAGTGTGGGAGCCATTTCCTCCTCTAGGGGCTCTTCCTGACCCAGGGATCAAATCCACATCTCCTGCATTGCAGGTGGATTCTTTATCACTTAGCCACCAGGAAAGCCCACTGTATACAGTACTGTACAGTAAAGTACACAAAAACACAACCACCTGTAGAGAATACACACACATGACAATGGACACCAGACACATGTCCTAACTTTCGTGATTGGACATATGAAAAGACATTTGCATCTTTGAAAGTTTGCAACGTGCAGGTTTGTATGTAGGGGACTTACTGTATGAGCACTTGTTGGAGGGCACTGATTAAGGAGAACTGGCAGCTTGTGCTCACAAGGCCCTAACTCCCAGATGGCTTTCAGGGGAAGGGTTTTAAAGACATCTGGGGTGAAGTTTGCAGCTTATGGATTTTCTTCTGATTGGTTGGTGGAGAGGTAACAAAGCGATTTCTCAGGAATCTCAGTCATCAGCCTTCTGATTCCAAATAGTCTGGGGTCTACATGCTTATGTTCAGCATGTAGTCATAATTCTCCACCTGGGTAGGGGGTCTTAGTTCCCATAGAACACTCAACAATATGTGCCAGACTGTTACATATAAGTCCTTGAGGAGGAACTAGGACTTTGCTTTATTGCTGACTATTGTTTAAGTTATCATTACTTTTCTTAACATTTATTTATTTATTTGGGTGCTCTGGGTCTTAGCTGTAGCACATGGAAACTTTGCTCTTTGTTGCGGTGTGTGAACTCTCAGTTGCAGTATGTGGGATCCAGTTTCCTGGTCAGGGATTGAACCTGGGCCCCTGCATTGGGAGCATGGAGTCTTAGCCACTGGAATACCAGGGAAGTCCCTATTTTTCTTTCTTAACTGCTTTTCACTTGTGTCTGTATTTCCTCACCTCCTTTTCCATGTTGGGGAAATTTTTAACTCTAATCTCTTCAAAAATTTTCCCATACCCTTTCTTTTTCTCTTCTTCTTCTGGGACTCCTATAATTCGAATGTTGGTGCATTTGATATGGTCCCAGAGGTTTCTGAGGCTGTCCTCAGCTTTTTGCATTCACTTTACTTTATTATGCTCTTCATAAGTTATTTCCACCATTTTATCTTTCAACTCACTGATTCATTCTTCTGCTTCAGATATTCTGCTATTGATTCCTTCTAGAGTATTTTTAATTTCAGTGATTGTGTTGCTTGTCTCTGTATGCTTATACTTTAATTCTTCTAGGTCTTTGTTAATTGATTCTTGCATTTTCTCCATTTTTTGAAGGTTTTTGATCATCTTTACTATCATTATTCTGAATTCTTTTTCAGGTAATTTTCCTATTTCCTCTTCATGTTTGGACTTCTGTGTTTCCAGCTTGTTCCTTCATTTGCGCAGTATTTCTCTGCCTTTTCATTTTTTTAAGTTATTGTGTTTTAGGTCTCTTTTCCCCAGGCTTTGAGGAAAGTTGAATTCTTTCCTTGACTGGTTTGATCTCCTTGATGTCCAAGGGAATCTCAAGAATCTTCTCCAGCATCACAATTTGAAAGCATCAATTCTTCGGTGCTCAACCTTTTCTATGGTCCAACTCTCATATGCGTACATGACTACTGGAAAAACCAAAAGATCACATATGTGAGCAGGCATGCAACTATGTCTTCTGTCAAGTTTCCTCTCTCCCCATATTCAGCCACACAGATCACAGAACTGTAATTAAAGTACTTTTCTCAATGCTTCATTTCATCAAATAGTGAAATATCTGGGGTCAATCATATGTATACACTATAATTTATAGTGGGCATTATAAGTACTTAAAGTCTTTTCTCTAAATATGGAGTGTGTTGAAGGTAAGTGTCCATATATCAAGGAAAAGTTACATTGATGAAAAATGCCAGAAGCTAACAAGTGGAAAAGAAATTTATAAACAATTGGCTTATCTTTATCTAATATTTACTATTTTTTCATTGACTCAGGAAATATTTAATGAATTTCTCCCACGTACAAAGATCTGCAATCAGGTTAGTGAATTCACAAAGTCAGAGCCCTTCCATCAAAGACCTTGTCATTCTTTACAAGTCAAGGTTCTTCTGCTTCAACCACAGATGTAGGCTTTTCATAGAGCTGTTAGCGAGGTTGAAATATCACACTCATAAAAAGAGCAGAGACCAAGGTAAGCAAGGCAGCCAGAAGAACAGAC
This sequence comes from Antilocapra americana, assembly GCA_007570785.1. Lineage (NCBI taxonomy): Eukaryota > Metazoa > Chordata > Mammalia > Artiodactyla > Antilocapridae > Antilocapra > Antilocapra americana. The sequence goes on from ML662903.1 coordinate 210,101, forward strand.
CAAAGTGTTCCCCATAACTTTTCTAGCAGGAGCACCCCTGCTGCTTCCTGTGATTCCTGGAGGCTAGAGTTTAGACTCCCAGCATCTCATTGCAACTGCTGTCCTGGAGACTGGATGTCACTGTTGTCATCACCACCAGCACCACACAGATTCCTCACTTGTTGGTAACTCTTTACCTGTCCCACTTTTGATACAAAGTAACAGGTGGATGTGTTTCATCAGCTCAGCCTAGATCATGTGCCAGGCCCCCAGCTGCAAGGAAGGCACACAAAGCAAGCACCAGCTTTTTAGATTTGGCAGTGGAAGGTGGGATCTGTCAAAAATTTATAGGATGAGCGGCAGAGGTAGGGGGTATAGATATCAGGCAATGGGTCAACCAAAAATCCATTAAATGAGCTACATATGAAGTAGAATGGCCATTCCAATGAAAGATCACTTCTAGCTGGTGCAATGGAGAAAAAATTCTCCAAAAGATGATTTTTAAGATAAATTTTATAGGACAGTATGATGTGGAGTAGACAAAATGTGGAGAAGAGCACATTGAGGGAACAGCATGAGAAAATAAATACACAGAGTTGGGAAAATGTGGAGGGAGGAAATGACAGGAAATTTTATTGTAACAAGCACTTATTAAACATATGCTGTGCACCAGGCACTCTGTTCAGCAGTGGAGACTAAGAAGTGAAAGACACACTCTTTCTCCTTAGATGTTCACAGTCTAGCAGGCAGAGGTCAGATCAAACTAAAAGGCTGTACAGCAAAAGAAACCATCAGCAACTGAAAAGGCAACTTATGGAGTGGGAGAAAATACTTTCAAACTATCTATAAGAAGTTTAGATTAATATCCAAAATGTATAAAGACTCCTTCAACTCAACAGCAAAATAATGACTAATCCAATTTTAAAATGGGTAAAGGACTTAAATAAACATTCTTCCAAAAAAGACATACAAAATAGCCAACAGGTATATGAAAACATATTCAAAAGCACTAATTATTAGGGAAATGAAAATCAAAATCACAATGCAAAATCAATACCTTCTAGTGTGGTTATAACAACAACAAAAAGATAAGTATTGGCAAGAATGTAGAGAAATTGGAACATTTGTATTCTGTTGGTGTAAATGCAAAATGATGCAGCAGCTATGGATAATAGTATGGAGGTTCTTCAAAAAAATTAAAAATAGAACTACATATGATCTAGCTATCCCACTTCTGGGTATTTATCCAAAAGAATTAAAATCAGGATCTCAAAGATATATCTGCATTCCCACTTTTATTGCAGCATTAGGCAAGATGTGAAAATCTAAACAGATGAATGGATAGAGATGTACAATATAATATTGTTTAGCCTTCAAAAGGAATTAAATTCTGCCCCATGTGATAACATGGATGAACTGAAACATTATGTTAAGTGAAAAAAGCCAGTAACAGAAGGACAAATACTGCATGATACCACTTACATGAGGCATCTAAAATAGTCAAACATATAGAAACAGTAGAATAGTGGTTGCCAGGAACTGGGGGAAGGAAGAAATGGGGAATAAGGTTTCAGTCCTGCAAGATGATTAAGTTATAGTGATCTGCCTTAGAACACAATGCCTCTAGTTAAAATTATCCTGTTATACACTTAAATTTTTGTTAATAGAGTAGATCTCATGTTAAAATGTTCTTAGCACACACACACACACAAATTTTAATACAATGGGATAAGTGCTCTATACAGGGGGAGAATCACAGACCAGGGTCACTTAACCAGCCTCAAGAAAATTAGGGAAAGTTTCCCCAAGATGCTGGACTCAGTATGGAGGATAAAAAAAAGTAATGAAATGAAGTCGCTAAGTCATGTCCGACTCTTTGTGACCCGACGGACTGACTATAGCCTACCAGGCTCCTCCATCCATAGGATTTTCCAGGCAAGAATACTGGAGTGGGGGATCCTAAATGACACACCTCCCAGAATATTGGAAATAAAAGCAAAAATAAACAAATGGGACCTAATTAAAATTAAAAGCTTCTGCACAACAAAGGAAACTATAAGCAAGATGAAAAGACAGCCTTCAGAATGGGAGAAAATAATAGCCAATGAAGCAACGGACAAACAATTAATCTCAAAAATATACAAGCAACTCCTGCAGCTCCATTCTAGAAAAATAAACAACCCAATCAAAAAGTGGGCCAAAGAACTTAACAGACATTTCTCCAAAGAAGACATAAAAATGGCTAACAAACACATGAAAAGATGCTCAACATCACTCATTATCAGAGAATTGCAAATCAAAACCACAATGAGATATCACTTTACACCAGTCAGAATGGCTGCCATCCAAAAATCTACAAGCAATAAATGCTGGAGAGGATGTGGAGAAAAGGGAACTCTCTTACACTGTTGGTGGGATTGCAAACTAGTACAGCCACT
>ML662903.1:217517-292174 GCA_007570785.1 Antilocapra americana
AAAGCTGTGGTACGTATACACAATGAATATTACTCAGCCATTAAAAAAAATTCATTTGAATCAGTTCTACTGAGGTGGATGGAACTGGAGTCTATTATCCAGAGTGAAGTAAGCCAAAAGGAAAAACAAAAATACAGTATACTAGTACATATATATGAAATTTAGAAAGATGGTAATGAGAACCCTGCATGCGAGACAGCAAAAGAAACGCAGATGTATAGAACAGTCTCATGGACTCTGGAAGAGGGCAGGGGTGGGATGATATGGGAGAATAGCATTGAAACATGTTAATTATCATATGTGAAATCAATTGCCAGCCCAGGGTTGATGCTCGCAGCTGGTGCACCAGGATGACCCATGGGGAGGGAATCGGGAGGGAGGAGGGAGGGGGGTTCTGGAGGGGGAACATATGGACACCCATGGTGGATTCATGTCAATGTATGGCAAAACCAACACAATAAAGTAAAGAAAATTAAAAAAGAAAAAAACAAACAAACAAAAAGAAAACTATGGGGAAGCTTTTGATATTGAAGATGTGATTAAACACTGGAGTGATTTACTGAGTTAGTAAATATTTACTTAGTGTTTACTATGTCCTTTGTATACATGAACTCATTTACTTTTCAAGACTGAGGTAGTGAGGGAGGTGCTATCATTCTGCCCACTTTACGAAAGTATAACTCGTGGTAGAACCCACACTTAAAGCCAGGTCTGTGCTCTTCAACACTATGCCATAGCTTCTTTAAAGTAATTCTGCTAGTTCCTCTAAAAAACTTCCTCTATTTGTCTAGGATATGTCTGCTTGGAGACAGTGGCTAAATAAATATTCTATCAGGTTCCTTCACAGGCCTATGAATAAGCAAATAAATGTATGGCTATCTGATATGAATGCTGACATTAGTTCCTGTTTCTTTATAAAAATAGCCTATTTGTGTAAAGCAGTGAAAACTCAAAGCTCCAAGAATTTTACTACACTATCAAACCAAATGTTTGAACAAGTGAAAGCAGTGTTTTTGAAATATGCTACATTTGCTAAAACACCAAAAGCACAAGTAACAAAAGCAAAAATAAACAAGTGGGACTACATGAAACTAAAAAGCTTCTGCACAGCAGAAGAAGCAATCAACAAAGTGAAAGGCAACTTATGGAATTGGAAAAAATAATGACAAGTCATGTATCTGATAAGGGATTAATATCCAAAATATACAAATGTATACAACTCAATAATAAAAGAAATGAAAAATCCAATTAGAAAATAGGCAGAGGACCTGAATAGACATTTTTCTAAAGAAGACATACAAGTGGCCAACAGGTACATGAAGATGCTCAACATTACAAATCATCAAGGAAATGCAAATCAAAACTACTGTGAGGACTTCCCTGGTGGTCCAATGGTTAAAAATCTGTCTGCCAATGCAGGAGACACAGGTTCTACCCTTGGTCTAAGAAGAACCCACATGCCATGGAGCAACTAAGCTCATGAGCCACAGCTGCTGAAGCCAGCTCACTCTAGGTCCCACATCCCTCAACTACTGAGCTTGCATGCTGCAACTACTGAAGCCCATGCACCTAGAGCCCATGCTTCCCAACAAGAGAAGCCACCACAATAAGAAGACTGTGCACCACAACAAAGAGTAGCCCCTGCTCACCACAACTAGAGGAAGCCCACATACCAGCAATGAAGACTCAGTGCAGCCATGAAAAAAAAAAAAACACTACAGTGAAATACCACCTCACATCTGTTAGAATGTCTATTACAAAAAAATGAAGAGAGAGATAACAAGTGTTGGTTAGGATGTGGAGAAAAGGGAACTTTTGGGCACTGTTGGTGGGGATGTAAAATTGGTGCAGCACTATATAAAACAGTATGGAAGTTCCTCAAAAAATTACAAACAGAACTACCATACATTTCAGCAATTCCACTTCTGGGTATATATGCAAACTAAATGAAGTCAGGATTTTCTCACAATATCTGTACTCCAGTGTTCAATGCAGCATTATTCACAACAGCCAAGACAGGGAAACAAACTAAGTGTCTGTTAATGGATAAATGGATGAAGAAGATGTTATCTATCTATCTATTTACACAATGGAATATTATTCAGCCATGAAAAGAAGGAAATCCTGCCATTTGCAAAAACATGGATGGACCTTGAGGGCATTATGTTAAGTGAGGTAAGTTAGGCAGAGATAGACAAATACTGTAAGATCTCACATACATGTGGAAGCTGAACACATAGAAACAGTAGACTGGTGGTTACCAGGGCCTATTGGTGGAGAAAATGGGGGGATTCCCCCCCATTTGGAAATCCCCATTTGGGGATTTCGTTCCCCAAACAGCACAAATTTCCAGTTAGAAAATGAATTAGTTTTGAGATTGAATGTACAGCATGGTGACTATAGTTAACAATACTTTATTATACATATGTGAATGTGGCTGAGATTAGAAAAAAAGAGAATTATGTCAGATGTTGGAGATGTTAACTAACTGTACTGTGGTAATGAGTTCACAAAATATTCATGTATCAAATCATCAAGCTGTATCCCTTAAACTTTAAATGTCAATTATATGTCAATAAAACAGAAAGAAAAGAGATTCCTAATCAAGGTACTATCAAACAGTCCAATTATTTAAAAAAGAAATATGCTACAAGCTATCAGCAAATAAGCTGAGTTTTCTAATTGTTCTATAGCCCAGCCCCTTCAATGAATAAAATAAAAATATGTATTATTTTTGAGAAACAAACTCTGTCAGATGACCCTGTATCCACTATTCATTGTGGTGTAACAGACAATCCCAAAGCTTAGTGGCTTAAAATAATTATTTACTCAACATGGATAAACCTTGCAGATATTATTCCAAGTGAAATAAGCTAGTCACAAAAAACCAAATACTATATGATTCTGCTCACCTGACGTATCTAGTCAGACTCATAGAAGCAGAAAACAGAATTGGGGTTGACAGGAGCTGGGAAGGAGGGGAACAGGAGGGTTGTTTTTATAGGTACAGAATTTCAGTTTTCAAAATGAAAAAAGTTCTAGAGGTTGGCTATATAATGATGCAAATACACTTAACACTACTGAACGGTACACTTAAAGATGGTTAATTGTCTTAACCACAATTAAAAATAAAAATATTATTATAATTCTATGGGATGGCTGGAATTCAGCTGGGTGGTTCTTTGGTCTTTGGATCTCTTATGCAGTTGTGTTCAGCAGGGATCTCTAAGGGTGGCTGTGGCTGGAACCTCTAAGATAACCTCTCAGATGTCGCATGGCCTCGAATCATTCAGCTATCTAGCCTGGATGACCTTATGGCATGGCAGCTGCAGTTTCGAGAGAAAAAAAAAAGAAGCTGTCATTCTCTCTTAAAGCCTGTGTTCATAAATCCTTTAATATGTTGGTCAAAGCAAGTCATACTGCCAGACTAGATTCAAAGTATGGGAAGACAGATTCCAGTGCTTGATGGGAGGATTGGCAAAGAGCTTGTGGCTATCTTTAACATACCATAGGATTCAACCGTCAGATTGTCCGGGTCCAGTGTGTTTTTTTAATTAATTTTTATTGGAGTATAGTTGATTTACAATGCTGTGTCAGTATCTATTGTACAGCAAAGTGAGTCAGTTATACATATAGCCACCCTTTTTTTAGATTCTTCTCCCATACAGGTCACCATAGAGTATTGAGTAGTTTCCTGTGCATCACAGTAGGTTCTCATTAATTACCTATTTTAAATATAGTAATGTGTATATGTCAATCCCAATCTCCAAATTTATCCCTCCTCCTCCTTCTCCCTGTTTGTCTTCTACCTCTGTGACTCTATTTCTGCTTTGTAAATAAGTTAATTTGTATCATTTTTTTTAGATTCCACATATAAACGATATCATATGATGCTTGTCTTTCTGTGTCTAACTTACTTCACTCTGTATGAGATTGTCTGAGTCCTAGAATGAGTGATTATTTTATTTTAGGAGAATATCCCTTATTTTTGTAGAGGACATAGCCTCCATTCCAAATAATCAAGAATATTGAAAGAGAGCTCTACTTCCAACATTCTGAAGCCAGGTATGGGGATAGATTAAGGTCATGAGGAAAAGCAGGCAACAGAGGATGAGATGATCAGATGGCATCATTGACATGAGTTTGAGCAAAGTCCAGGAGATGGTGAAGGACAGGGAAACCTAGCTTGTTGCAGTCCATTGGGGTCACAAAGACTCAGACACAATTGAGCAATTGAACAACCACATGGAGATAGAAACATAAGAGAAGGATGCATGAGGACCATTTAAGCAAGAGCAACTTTATCAGTTCCTGAATCCTAGTGCCAGGTCAAGCTTTAGTGCTGATGTCTACCCAACATCTCAAACTGAAATACTTAAATCCAAGTACTATTTGGGTTTGAGAGAATTGCCTCTTTCACATCACAGTGGGGTCTTAACTATCAAAATCATCACTGTATTGATTTGAAATGTTTTGGCTGCAAGTGGTAGAAAATTCAGCTCAAATTTTATCATCATCATAATAATAACAAAAAATGATAATGCTTATATCACGGTGCTAGACATGGAGATGCACCCCTCAGGTCTCCCTTGCAACAGGTGAAAGAAAATTCTGGATAACAAATTATTGGAACTAAAGAATCTTTTGTGTTCTGATATGAATTTATGAAATAACTCATAAAATCACTTCAGTAAATAAAAGCTAAATAATCAAAATTTTTAAAATATATTCTCCTGAAAAAAAGTCAAAGGCTAATAAATTCTGCTTTGATTTGTGAAATATTCCACCAAATTTTATCAAATTTTAGAATATACTAACAAATAAAAACATTTTAATAACTACATAATTCCATAATATTCACTGAATCATTTTTAAGTGATCTATGTTTTATATTATATCTTGGAACAAATAAACAGAAAAAAATTTAAAAAAAAAAAAAGAGAACTCTGATAGCCTCCAGTTGGCAGCTCTTTCCAGGGCTGCCTCAAAGTGCAGAGAGCCACTTCCCTCAAGGTCACATCCTTCAAGGCCCATATCTAATGACAGAACAAAGCAGAGGATCACTCACCTTGAGACTTGAACTCTGACAGAAAACACTTGCTCTGGAGATCCCTGCTATATTGGCCAAGACTTTGTCAGACCTGCCTCACTGTTGCTCTTCCAAGTCCTGCTTCGTCCTCCTTTCAAAGGTGCTTAGTTGCTCAGTTGCATCCAACTCTTTTGTGGCCTCATGGACTTAGTCTACCAGGCTCCTCTGTCCATGGAATTTCCCATGCAAGAAATTGAAGTGGGCTGCCACTTCCTATTCCAGGGGAATCTTCCCAACCCAGGGATAAAACCCGCATCTCCTATGTCCCCTGCATTGGGAGGTGGATTCATTAACACTAGCGCCACCTAGGAAGCCCCATAGTTGTTGACCCCTTGTAACCATCTTGCTCCCCAAATTGAATCTCAATGTTTGCTTTTTGAGACTTCAACATGCAGCAATAATTTAATTGACCAGTGGTATATTTGGCTTCAGGCATGGCCATACACAGGAATACAGAGACTCAAAGATGTACTCAAGCTCTGTTTTCTGTCTCTGAGTAGTTTTACTCATGTTCATATGTTTGTTCATTCATAAGAGGCAATTTCGTGGCTGGAAGGTGGCAGCAAGGAACTTCTGGGGTATCCTTCCAATTTCACAACCAACAAAAAAAGAAGCAAGCATCTTCATTTATTCCAGCACCCCCAGAAGTCCTTAAGTTCACTCTAACTAGATCTAACTGGGTCAAGTGCCCCAACTCTGAACCAATCCCTGGGCTGGGAGAAGGTGATGCTGATTACCTTAGACTCAGCTCACATGCTTCACACTAAGGGAGTTAGGGTGGAAGAAGAATAATTTGACATATGAAAGCCATGATATGTGGCCAGAGATTGGGTAAAAGGATACCCAGACATGTCCCCCACAATCACTCCCTGAGACATTCTTAATTTTGTTCAGGTAAAAATCTAAACTTTGGTGAAGATAAAGGATATCAGTAAACTGGAGTCTTGATTGAGACTGGGAATATCCCAATTGAACATTAGCCACCAAAAGCATTTCTCGATTGTCTAACATGTGTGGAGCATAATACAAGGCAGTGTTAGAAAACAGTCCCTACCCTCAAGGTACTTAAAATTTATCAATGACAAGAGGTACTTGCAGAAGAGTACCAATACTTTTAAGGAAGAGTAGACTCTCTAGTAATCTTAAACATGTGGAATGGAGAAGAAAAGGCAAGAAACCTATGGATTGGCTGGGGCAGGCATGTCAAAGCCCACATATCTGACTATGGTGATGCAAGCTGCAGGCTTTCCTGAAGAATCTACCCATTGTTACTTTTAGCTACAAATTTAATAGTCATGGTAAACTCACTCTCCTGCTTATAGTTTAGGAGTCACCGATTATGAAAGGGAGGAGAGGAAAGGGTGACCCTAAAGGCAGTAAGAAGGGATGAGTAACAGGCTAAGAGAGAGAAGACAGAATGTGTTGTTGAACCACACTGACTCCATTTTGTCAGCTTCATCTTGGGCCCACACTCCTACCTCTTCTTTCTACATGACTGTGTTTTAGTCCAAGCCAGGTAAGTCCCTAGTCAACTTTTACCCTGGCTTTATCTGATAGATGCTTAATGATCATGAGACCCCTAGGGGAGGAAAAATCCTCAGTTCCTATCAATGCAGGTGGTGCTTTCTTGGTTCTTGTTGTTTAGTTATGTATGACTGTGGCCCAATGAATGCAGCCTGCCAGGCTTTCCTGTCCTTCACCAACTCCTCCTCACTGGTAGGCAGATTTTATTTGTAGTTTTGACCACTTTAAATTCATCTGAACCCCTTTTACCAGTGTGGAGTGCAGCTTTGAATGCCTCTGGATCATTATCCATCTAGTTCTGCTTGTATATAAGTTACCCACAATAAACTTCATAATTGTACCTTATGGAGTTGCCGTCTTCATTTTGTAGTCTCAAAGTTCCTTCTCAGTTTGGACAATTTATTCAGTATCTCTGCCTCCCAACACAGAACCATTTGTGCAAGCTGTAAGAAATTGCAAGTAAGTAGAGCAAATAAGCTATACATAGAAAAATGTCTCAAAGACATTTTTTAAAAAAAGACTGGAAGGAAATATACCTAAATGCTTCAAAATCTAAATGAGTAATTTTAATTTTCTCTCTACCTTATTCTAGTTTTCAAATTTTCTACAACAAAGAGATAATACTTTCATATGAGGTGAAAAACAAATGTTACTTTAAAACCCTAGCTAGTAGAGCTATGAAAGCACTCAGAGGTGAGCCACAGGGCAAACAGTTCTACACATCTAGGTAGCCATGGCACTATGGGACACAAAGGACAAATTAAATTATATTTAGTATACACTTTGAAAGAAGGCAGATAATTCTACAATCTATTTTAAGAAGTATTCTATAAGGAGTGTTAAATTTTAGAGAAAAAATCCTTGGCACTAAAAGAGGTTATATGGAAAACCCCCTCTTGGGATTGACATACACAAACTACTATGTACAAAATAGATAACCCACAAGGACCTACTGTGTAGCACAGGTAGCTATACTCAATATTCTGTAATAACCTATATGGAAGCAAACTCCAGGAGACTGTAAAGGACAGGGAAGCCTGGCATGCTAAAGTCCATGGGGTCGCAAAGAGTCAGACATGACTGAGCGACTGAACAACAATATATGAGAAAAGAATCCGGAAAAGAAAGAATATATGTATATGTATAATTGATTCACTTCACTGTACACCTGAAACTAACATATTATAAGTCAACTATACTCCAATAAAACAAAAAATAAAGAAAATCCCCTTATGCAGAACTGCACTTGCCCCAGGAAGCTCATTTACTTGAGTAAACAAGACATCACTGGAGCACACAAGAGGATCATGGAAAAATCACAACCCTCATTAGATGTCTTCCACCTTGACCTTGAGAGTGGGCATCAACATGGAGGTGGGACTAATAGAGGTTAAAACATACAAAAAACTCTAGGAAGGACAGAGCATCGTGGAGTGGTGCTAGGGCAAGGTTGGAGAGGTTTGCATACAACAGCTGTAACCAAACCCAAGTCAAGCAGGCCCTCATTTCTGAGCTGTCATCCTGTACCCTCAAAACATATACACTCTCACATTCTCAACCCCAGAAGGGCGTAAGTCTGGTGGAGAAGGCCGAGTCCAGTCCTGGCCCAAAAGAGTTAAATGTCTGAATGAGTATTCTTATCAGTGATCAAAAATGATAATTGAGATGATGCTCAATAAGCTTGCTGATAACACTGAAATGCATTGTAAACACCTTAGGAGATAACAGGGGACTAGGAACACATACAAACCCAAGTTCATTTAAGGAAATACTTGATGAAGCACAGTAAGTCCTTTGTGCCATAATGGAGTCATATCTTCATAAAAAGCAGAAATATAGTGTTATCAGAAACATTATGTGAAAAAGCCCACATTTACTGCATTTGGCTTTGGTAATACCACTTGATTTAAATGGTACTCAAATTTTTTTGAGGGAAATGAATGGAACTTGATTAATCATAACATAGCAGGATTAATTAGGCATTAATTATGTACCAAACACTATGTTTTAGGTGTGTTCTCTTATTTTCAAATATGTTTTGGTATGAAATACACCAAAAGATAAAAGTTATAGGCACATTTTACCAAATGGTTAAAAAGTAAATTGCATGCACACAAAAACTTGCACATAAATGTTTTTAGAAGCTTCATGCATAATTGCTAAAACTTGGAAGCAACCAAGATGTCCTCCAGTAGGTGACATATGGATAAATAAACTGTGATACATTCAGACAATAGGATATTATTCAGTGATAAAAAGAAATGAGCTGTCAAGCCTGAAAAGACATGAAGGAACCTTAAATGCCTATTGCTAAGTGAAAGAGGCCAGTCTGAAAAGGCTGCATACTGTTTGATTCCAATTATATGACATTCTGGAAAAAGCAAAACTATGGAGACAGTAAAAGGATTGGTGGTTGCCAAGAATTACAGGGGAGGGAGTGAAGAATAGGTTGAGGATAGAGGATTTCTAGAGCAATAAAACTATTTTGTATGATACTATGATAGTGGATATATATCATTATTTATTTGTCTAAACTCACAGAATATACAAGACCAAGAATGAACCCTAATATAATCTGTGGGCTTTGAGTGATTATGAAGGTTCAATATAGGTTTATTGATCATAACAAATGTACAATCTTCTGGGGGATATTGATAGTGGAAGGGGCTGTGCATGTGTGGGATTAGGGGGCAAATGGGAATGCTCTGCATTTTTGATCAATTTTGCTATGAACCTAAAACTGCTCTTAAAATAAAGCCTATTAAAGTTTTTTTAAGTAAATATTGTGTAACCACTAAGCAGGTCGGGAAACAATATTATTGTCACCCTTGGCTGGATCCCTACTCTCTTCCCTTCCATTCCCCAAAGAGGTAAACACTACACTGACTTTGATGCTAATCGTTTGTTTTATTTTCTTTTTTTGCTGCACTGCCACAAACAGGATCTTAGTTCCCTGACCAGGGATCAAAGCCATGCCTCCTGCAGTGGAAGCATGAAGTCTCAACCACTGAATCACCAGGGAAGTCGTATTTTGCAATTTATAAATGTATCAAATCAACATATTGCACACATTAAAGTCCCACAGAATTATATGTCAATTGTATCTCAATAAAGCTGAGGGAAATGTATTATTTACAAGGTCTCTGGAAATGAAATACTTGGGTATAAATTTGGCAAAACATGTACAGAATGTTTATGTTGGATGACTCTATTGAAAAGCAGGAGTGAAGAGGACAGTGATGGAGATGGAAGGTGAGCAAATGGCAGCCTCTGCCAAACCATCTGCTTCATCCGAGGGAAGTACTTTGCCCCTAGTACACCTTATGGATAACACTCTGGTGCTTATCTCTGCTTTTGCTTACCTGGTCTCCATTTCTGTACTCTTCCTCAGAACATGTTCAGTCTTGACTGCTAAATTATCTATTTGCACAACGTTGCTGCATAACAAAAAGCCAAGGGAGAAAGGGAAAGACATACTCAACTGAATGTAGAGTTTCAGACAACAGCAAGAAGAAATAAGGCCTTCTTAAATGAACAATGCAAAGAAGTAGAGGAAAGCAATAGAATGGGAAAGACTAGACATCCATGGAAGAAAATTGAAAATATCAAGGAAACATTTCATGCAAGGATGGGCATGATAAAGGACAGGAATGGTAAGGAACTAACAGAAGAAGAGATTAAGAAGAAATGGGAAGAATACACAGAAGAACTATACAAAAGTCTTAATGACCTGGATAACCACAATGTTGTGGTCACTCACCGAGAGCCAGACATCCTGGAGTGTGAAGTCAAATGGGCCCTAGGAAGCATTATTACGAACAAAGCTAGAGGAGGTGATGGAATTCCAGTTGAACTATTTAAAATCCCAAAAGATGATGCTGTTAAAGTGCTACACTCAATGTGTCAACAAATTTGGAAAACTCAGCAATGGCCACAGGACTGGAAAAGGTCAGTTTTCCTTCCAATCCCAAAGAAGGGCAATGCTAAAAAATGTTCTAACTACATACCATTGAGTTAATTTCACATGCAAGCAAGGTAATGCTCAAAATCCTTCAGGCTAGGCTTCAACAGTATGTGAACTGAGAAATTCCAAATGTACAAGCTGGATTTAGAAAAAGCAGAGGAACCGGAGATCAAATTGACAACATTCATTGGATCATGGAAAGAGCAAAGTCCAGAAAAACATCTACTTCTGCTTCATTGACTATGCTAACACCTTTGACCATGTGGATCACAACAAACTGGAAAATTCTCTGAGAAACCTGTATGTGAGTCAAGAAGAAACAGTTAGAACTATACGTGGAACAATGGACTGGTTCAAAATTGGGAAAGGAGTATTACAGGTCTGTGTATTGTCACCCTGCTTATTTAACTATTATGCAGGGTACAGCGTATGAAATGCCCAGTTAGATGAATAACAAGCTGGAAATAAGATTGCTAGGAGAAATATCAACAACTTCAGATATGCAGATGATACCACTCTAATGGTAGAAAGTGAAGAGGAACTAAAGATCTTCTTGATGAAGGTGAATGAGGAGAGTGAAAAAGCTGTCTTGAAACTCAGCATTAAAAAACAAAGATCATGGCATCTGGTCCCATCACTTCACGGCAAATAGAATAGGGAAAAGTGGAAGCAGTGACAGATTTTATTTTCTTGGGCTCCAAAATCACTGCAGATGGTGATTGCACCCATGAAATTAAAAGACTCTTGCTCCTTGGAAGGAAAGTTATGACAGACCTAGAGCGACTTCACTTTCACTTTTCCTTTCATGCATTAGGGAAGGAAATGGCAACCCACTCCAGTGTTCTTGCCTGGAAAATCCCAGGGATGGGGGAGTCTGATGGGCTGCCATCTATGTGGTTGCACAGAGTTGGACACGACTGAAGCAACGTAGCAGCAGCAACCGACAGTGTATTAAAAATCAGAGACATCTCTTGGCCAAATAATGCTGAACACTGAAGAAATGATGTTTTCGTATTGTGGTACTGGAGAAGGTTCTTGAAAGTTCCTTGGACAGCAAGGAGATCAAACCAGTCAATCTTAAGGGAAATCAACCCTGAATATTCATTGGAAGGACTGATGCTGAAACTGAAGCTCCAATACTTTGGCCACCTGACATGAAGAGCCGACTCACTGGAAAAGACCCTGATGCTGGGAAAGATTGAGGGCAAAAGGAGAAGGAGGCAGCAGAGGATGAGAAGATTAGATAGTGTCACCGACTCAATGGACATGAATTTCAGCAAACTCCCGGAGATAACAGAAGACAGAGGAGCTGGGCATGCTACAGTCCATGAGGTCACAGAGTCAGACATGACTTAGCAACAGAACAACAACAAGCTGCATAACAAATTACCCCAAAACTCAGTGGCTTAAAAACAATAATTAGGACTTCCCCGGTGGCCCAGCAGATAAGATTCTGGACTCCCAATGTAGGGGACCCGGGTTAGACCCTTGGTCAGGGAACTAGATCAAATATTCCGAGTGCCGCAAGTAAGATCTGGTGCAGCCAAAAATAGTAATAATAAGCATGGAAATTCCCTGGTAGTCCAATGGTTAAGACTTCATGCTTCCAGTGCATGACACATAGGTTCAATCTCTGGTTGAGGAAATAGGATCCACAAGCCGTGTGGTGTGCCCCCTCCCCCCCCCAAAAAAAAGCAGTAAGCATGTACTTAGCTCAGATACATGGCTCAGCAAATGTATTAACAGACTGAACTCAGATTGTGTGTGTGGAGGGGAGGTGTAGGGAGTGGTTCCTCTCTTTTTCACTGGGCTCACTCTACTTTTTGGGAATAGGTTAGCTGCAGATTATCTCAGATAACCTCTCCTGATACCGGGGTGACTTAACTCTGCCTCATATATATTTCATCCTCCAGCAGGCTAGCCTGGGCATGTTCTCAGAGGAGCAAGAACAGAAGAAGATACATGCAAATGCTTTTTAATGTCTCTGCATGCCTCACATCTGCTAACATGCCATTGGCCAAAGAAAGTCACATCAGAATCAACAGACACAGAAATATACTCAATTTCCACAATGAGAGGAGCCTCAAAGTTCCTTGTCAAAGGGTGTGGATATTGGGAGGAGTTATTCATTGGAGCCATTAATCTACTAAAACCTTGGTGTCAGACTCTCATCTTTGGTACCCACTTTTGCCTCAATTCATTTGTGACCTCTGTCACCATTCTTGGACATAATTTTCCTAATGATTTTTATCATTTTTTGAATTCCTAGCATGCATCTGTCACCTTAGATATACAAACTAGAAGCCATAGCAACCTGATCGCTGAGTCAATGTGTATTTTACAGACAAGTCAACAGAAATTTAATGGGTCTAGACAACCCATAAAAACATGTACAAAATAAATAAGCAGATTTCAGTTTCAAACAATGTTTGTAAAGGAATATTCCTTTACTCTGCATTATTACTAACAGTGATTACAAATTAATTTTTTATGATGTCATAATTTTTAATGCTTTCCTATAATATCTTCCTTGGTTTTTACCCTCCTAGTTTTGTGCTTTTAATTGTACTTAAATTCACTTGCCCTATCCATATGAATACTCAATCTCCTTTTAATAAAATATTTACTTTGTTCTAAAGTACATACTTGATTAATTTTTCCACCAAATTTAGAGGTGAAATTTGTTTAGACATCATTTTTATAACACATTATCATTGCTTCTTCTGAAGCTGGTCTTAGAGCCCCCAGAGATGTCAGGGCCACTTTCATTTCATTCTCAGAGCTCTAGGCTCTGCAAAGCAGTTGGCCCAGCCTGGGTTGGTCTAGCTGAGAAGAGAGTGAGGAATAAACGCCATGCAGATGTCTGAGTGTTTTGATCTGCACTGTATTCTGTCTTGATATTGCTGAGCTTCCAGAAGCTTCAGTGTGAGCTTACTTCTCTCAGACTTACTATTTACAACTGTGTGTCCATTGGTGAGGTTCTTTGGGGGATCCAGAACCAAACACCTCCCTCTGTCATTGAAAAATACTACAATTATTTTTTTGGCTACCCTGGATCTTCGTTGCTGCATGTAGGCTTTCTCTAGTTGCAGCAAGTGGGGGTTACTCTCTAGTTGCAGTGTGTGGGCTTCTCATTGCTTCTTATTGTGGTGGCTTCTCTTGTTTTGGCTCACAGGCTTTACAGTGCAGGCTCAGTAGTTGTGGTGCAGGGTCTTAATTGCCTCAAAGTATGTGGAATCCTCCAGGACCAGGGATCTGATCAGTGTCTCCTGCATTGGCAGGCAGATTATTAACCACTGAACCATCATGGAAATCCACTGATGATTGCTAGCTGTATATCTGACTATGATAACTTATTTGTGTGTTCTTTAGTTCAATTATGCACAACAATTGCACATTATCTCTTTCCATCAGAACCAAACTGTTGACTTTCCTCAGGGTTATAAATTCATGATTCCTCTGTGTGTGTATGTGTGTGTGTGTGTGCACACTCAAGTCGTGGGTGATCCCATGGACCAGCCTCCACCATCCATGGGATTTTCCAGGCAAGAATACTGGAGTGGGTTGCCATGGCCTCCTCCAGGGGAATCTTCCCAACCCAGGTATCGAACCTACATCTGTTGCATCTCCTGCATTGGCAGGTGAATTCTTTACCACTGTGCCACCTGGGAAGCCCTAAGGGGATCTAAAACACTATGGTTGTCTTCTTCTCACGCCAACTGACCCTCAACTATTGACCCTGCTTTCAGTAAATACTTCATGTTGGTGAGACCCGTGTTTCAAGCTGAGCACCCAAAGTGTATACTAAAGCCACATTAGGAGTTGGATGGTGGGACAGGGTCCCAAGCTCAATCTATGAAATAAAAGCTGAGTAGAGATTAAAGCTGGGTCAATTTTGATTTAAAAGAGAAAGATACCATGACTAAGTCTTCCCAGGTGGGGCTAATAGTAAAGTATCCACCTGTCAATGCAGGAGCTGCAGAAGACTCAGGTTTGACCCCTGGGTTGGGAAGATCTCCTGCAGAAGGACATGGCAACCCACTCAAGTATTCTTGCCTGGAGAATCCCATGGACAGAGGAGGCTGGCGGACTGCAGTCTATGGGGTTGCAAAGAGTTGGACACAACTGAAGCAACTTAGCATGCACCATGACTAAGCAAGGAATGTATGAGAGTCCCAGTTTGGGGCCCAGTCCCAGGCAAAGTTGATAGGATATAACAAGAAGGTAAAGTTCAGGAGTCCAGGTGATGTTGTATGTTGTGTTCTCTAAGAAGCAGACCCTGAGACAGAGTTTAGCATGTAAGATATTTATTAAAGAGTGCCCTTGAAAATGTGAATGAGAGGTATTGCCATCATATCAGTGAACAAAGGATGTCACAACCATTAAGCCACTACAGCTGTCCCCCCCTCACGGTGAGCATTGAGGGAATTCAGGATGGAGACAAAAGGGCTGGGCTGCCCTCTGTCAAGCTCTCAGCCATGGCAGCCACCCCTGAGGGTGCACCCTAAGGGGACACAGGATGAGAAAGCACAGGGTACTGGCTCCAGATAGCTAGGATGTGTATCAAAGGAGTGATTCAGTGAGCCTAGACTCCTGCATCTTCTGATACATAGCAAAGTGCTAAATTCCTGAACTTGAGATATCTGGTTTTCTTTAACAGTTATCTTTTGAAGTTCCAATTGTCCAGTCATTGTTGCAAAAACTCCTATATATCCTGGCTCCTCCCTGGTCTCTTCTGAGCAGTCCCTTAGAGTTATCTAAGAGGCTGTGTCCCAGGCTTAAGCACTCAGTTTTGTCTACCAAATAAAACATAATTCTCAATTTTTAGGTTGTGCATTTTTTCAGTTGACACAAATAACAGGAACAAAAAGGGAAGAGAGGAGAACTAGGCAGAGAGAGAAGTCAAGCTACAAAATAGACCCAACAACTTCAACCAACCTTATGAGGCATGGTGGAGATAAAATGGACCCTCAGAGTTGTCCTGGGCTGGGCCAAAATGACCAGGCCATATATTCCCGCATCCATCCATCATTGGATGTGAGCCTTGAGTAAAGCTGCCTACCCACAGCACACCTAGAAACTGGGCCAACAAGCCCATCCCTCTTCTTCCTTTAAGAGGCAGAAGTCACTGATCCTGGAAGCTTGCCTAAGTCAATGTTAAACACAGGACCCCTGAGCTCAGTATCTGATGGCAATTCTGCTATATTCCTTTCATTCATCTTGGAGATTACAGTTCATTTTTTTTCATCATTTTTGTCCAGTCTGATGTATTGTTGGAAAATCATGACATAATCTTTCAGAAATAAATATATAAAGCTTGCCAACATTGTGGCAATTTAAAAGCATGCTGTATTAGAGTTCTCTAGAAAATAGAACCAACAGCATATATATGTTAGGGCAGGGGCCTCAAACTCCTGAGCTGTGGATGAGTACCAGTCTGTGGCCTGTTAGGAACTGGGCTACACAACAGGAGGTGAGCAGCAGGTGAGCAACTGAAGCTTCATCTGCCACCTTCCATTGCTTGGATTACTGCCTGAACCATCCCTCCACCCTCCTACCCAAGGAAACATTGTCTTCCATTAAACTGGTCCCTGGAGTCAAAAAGGTTGCGGACTGCTGTGTTAGGGAACTGTTAACAAAGACTGCCCACGTTGGCTTGATGCCAACCACTTGCCTGAGTAGTCTCACAATGGGAGGCCCCAATAAGGAACATGGTGCTGCTGACAAATCTAACCAGGAGAATGTGGGAAGGGTCAAAAAGAGGGAGGCCTTCCCAGGTGGCTCAGTGCTAAAGAATCTGCCTGACAATGCAGGAGACACAGGTTGGATCCCTGGGTCAGGAAGATCCTCTGGAGAATGAAATGGAAACCCACTCCATATTCTTGCCTGGGAAATCCCATGGGCAGAGGAGCCTGGTGGATGGGGTTGCAAAGAGTTGGACACAACTGAGCAACTGAACATGGTAGATTAAAATCAGAGATTTGGTGCTAGTGGTAAAGAATCTGTTGGCCAATGCAGGAGACACAGGTTGGATTCTTGGGTCAGGAAGGTCCCCTGGAGGAGGGCATGGCAACCCACTCCAGTATTCTTGCCTGGAGAATCCTATGGCCAGAGGAGTCTGGTGGGCTACAGTCTATAGGGTTGCAAAGAGTTGGACACTTCTTACTGACTAAACAACAACAAAAAGAGGGAGATGCTAGCCCATAATATTGTCCTACCACTCTCCAAGAGCCCTTCTTGCTAGAATCCACCTTGGCTGATTGATGCACATGCCACCAGGCAGGACCCTGAGTCAGACCAAATATGGGCACAAGCAAGATGATTGGCCAGAGACAACCAGGAAACTAACCCTGTCACGATAAAACCCAAGACTGCAAGTCTCATGGCAGAGCAATTCCCCTGGGTTCTCTTACCTTGCTGCTCTCTGCCCAGGCATCCCTTCCCAACAAAGTCTCTTGTTCTGTCAGCACATGTGTCCTCAGACAATTCATTTCTGAGTGTTAGACAAGAGCCCACTCTTGGGCTCTGGAAGGGGTCCCCATCCTGTGGGGATACACAGATACACATATATATGAAGAGATTTATTATAAGGAATTGGCTACTGCTCTCTGCAAGAGCTGAAGACTCAGGAAAGCTGGTAGTGTAATTTAGCCCAACTCCATAAACCTGAGAAATAGGAGCACCAAGGGTGGAGAAAGTTATGCCCAACTCAAGCAAGGACTGAATTCTTCCTTCCTTCATCCTTCTGTTCTATTCAGGTCCTCATTAGATTGTATGATGCTCATCCACAGTGGAGAGGGCAAACCATTTTAATGAGTTCACCAATTCAAATGTTAACTTTATATGGAAATATCTTCATAGAAACAGTCAGAAATAATGTTTAGGCAAGAATCTGGTCACTCTGTGATCCAATCTAGTTGACACATGAAATTAACCATCACACATGTATATAAATTCTTTGATTCTCCTTCCATTGAGATGGACAACCTCTGTCTCCTGTGAACTGGGGTGGGCTTTTGATTGACTTGTGATCAACAGCATGAGGAGAAAGTGATGCTGCATGTCTGTGAAGCCAGGTCAGAAAAAGCGATGCAGCTTCTACCTTGTTCCCTGGGACACTAACCTCAAAGCCCTGATTCACCATGAAAAAGATCTAGCCTACCCTGAGGCCACCAGGCTGCGCAGTATCCCAGGCCACATGGAAAATACACAGGACAGAGTTCTATCAACATCTCCAGCTGAAGTCCCAGCCAACCGCCAGCATCAATAGGCAGACTCAAAAATGGAGATGCCTCCCCATGACTCCAGTCTTTGGGACTAGACTTTGAGTTACCCTAGGCTAGTCTTCCCAGCTGAGGCCCCGACATGGTGGAACAAATGCAAATGATTCCCGCTATACTCTGTCAGAATTCCTGACCCACAAAATTAGTGGGCAGAATAAAATGGCTACTGTAAGCCATTAAGTTTGGGGGTAATTTGTTACTGAACAATGGTAATCAGGGCTTCCTGGAGGCTCAGACGGCAAATAATCTGACTGCAACGCAGGAGACCCAGGTTCAATACCTGGGTTGGTAAGATCCCTTGGAGAAGGGAATGGCAACCCACTCCAGTATTTTTGCCTGGAGACTTCCATAGACAGAGGAGCCTGGTAGGTTACAGTCCACAGGGTCACAAAGAGTCGGACATGACTGAGCAACTAACACACAATGGTAACCAGAACACATAAGGAACGAAGTTTCTTGTGATAAATTCTCAGGTCTGTCTTTGCATGCTTACAGAATAGTCTCTCATGCATCTTTTGGCTCTGCAAAATCTGGAAATGACCTGAAGAAATTTTCCCTTTTGGAGAATTAGAAAGGAGAATTTCTTGATTAAAAGCATCATTTTTAGGAGGTCACTATGTGCTTTTGATTCAAGAGGCAAATATATGACAACTGAATCCAGGTCATCCGAAAAAGTCCAAAAGTTAAGATGACTCAGAGAAGGGGGACAACTTAGTCATCAACCGCAGTTTAATTGCTGATCCTAAATGAATGTTTTACAATTTAATCTGATTTCTGTGTTGTTTGTGTGTATTTTTACATCAACTAAATATAAAATACAGGTTGTTCCAGTTGTGTTAGTCATAAAATATATCAAATGATCTTAGTTAAACAATTTTAAAGCTTAGAATTTTCTCTCTATAAGATAACCTCTTTTAGTTAATGTTTTGAGACACCCTCAAATAAGCATTGCATATCAGTGTTCAAGAAATTTAAATGAAAGTTCTTTATCTTCACAGTAGCTAGGATAATTTCTCTTGCTAACAAACAGAAGTGAAGAATTCCACTTGAGGATTTAATTAGAATGTAAGAACTCATTGAATCGAAAGAATTGAAAAAATACCATCTCCAACAGATCAAGACTGTAGCTGATGTGAAAGCATTGCCACTTGAAATTTCAGAGCCAAGCTTTCCTGGAGTTCAATGCAGCTGACAGTCTATGGGCTAGATGGATGAAAATATCTACTTAATTACCCAGAATGTCACCCCAACAGATACTTTAGGAAAACTGTTAGAGATCATATGCCAGAAATATCCCTCACAGCTTCCACCTAATCTCTGAAAAGCTTTGTGGAACAGTCAATTTCACATTCAGGTCTATTGTCTTCTTTTAAACCCATGAAACCATCAAGTTTTATTAAATGTGAAATCTGTGTGTTGCAAATAATTTCTTTTCCTGTTTGATTGAAATTTGCACAATTCTAGTATGGAAATGACACTGGAAATAGCCTCAAGAATACTGTGGTAAGATGAGTTGAAGGAAGAAAATCTCAAAGATATATTCCCTGTTACTCAGGCAGTGGGCACAATTTGCTCCTGAGGTCACAAGGCTGAGAAAAATTAAAAGAGAAAATATGCATTGACGTCTTAGAGATGGCAGGAATTGTTATTATCAGAGAGAAAACTAAAGCCAAGAGAGATAACTAACTTCTCACAGAACACATAATTAGGAAGCACTGGTGTCAAACTGAACTTAGGCACCTTTCATTCCCTCTTGGCCCCTTCATGGATCACAGCCTTGTCATGGCAAAGGAACTTGTATAACCCAATGAAGCTATGAGCCATGTCATGCAGAGCCACTCAAGACAGATGGGTCATAGTGGAGAGTTCAGACAAAGCATGGTCCACTGGAGGAGGAAATGGCACCTCATTATAGTATTCTTGCCATGAGAACTCCATGAACAGTATGGAAAGGCAAAAAGAAGATGAGCCCAAATGCTACTGAGGAAGAGCAGAGGGCAATTACCAATAACTCCAGAAATAATAAAGCAGCTGGGCCAAAGCAGAAATGACGCTCAGTTGTGGGTGTCTGGTGGTGAAAGTAAAGTCTGATGCTATAAAGAACAATTGCATAGAAACCTGGAATATTAGGTCCTTGAATCAAGGTAAATTGGATGTGGTCAAACAGGAGATGGCAGGATTTACATTGATATCTTAAGAATCAGTGAGCTAAAATGGACAGGAATAAGTGAATTTAATTCAGATGATCATTATATCTACTACTATGGAGAAGAATCCCTTAGGATAAATGGAGTGGCCCTCATAGTTAACAAAAGAGCCCAAAATGCAGTACTTGGATGCAATCTCAAAAATGACAGAATGAGCTCAGTTTGTTTCCAAAGCAAACCATTCAACATCACAGTAATCCTAGTCTATGCCCCAATCATGATGCCAAAGAGGTTGAAGTTGATTGATTCTATGAAGATGTACAAGACCTTCTAGAACTAACACCAAAAAAGATGTCTTTTTCACCATGGGGGTTGGGATGCAAAAGCAGGAAGTCAAGAGATAGCAAGAATAACAGGCAAATTTGACCTTGGAGTTCAAAATGAAGCAGGACAAAGGCTAACAGAGTTTTGTAAAGAGAACACTCTAGTCACAGCAAACACTCTTTTCCAACTACCCAACAGATGCCTCTATACATGGACATCACCATATGGTCAATACTAAAATCAGATTATGTTCTTTGCAGCCAAAGATGGAGAAGCTCTATACAGTCAGTAAAAACAAGACCTGGAGGCTGACTGTAGCTCAGATCATAAGCTCCTTATTGCAAAATTCAGGCTTAAATTGAAGAAAGTAGGGAAAGCCATAGGCCAACCACGTATGACCTAAATCAAATCCCTTATGATTATACAGTGGAGGTGACAAAGAGATTCAAGGGATTAGGTCTGGTACAGAGAATTCCTGAAGAACTACGGAGAGAGGTTTGTGACATTGTATAGGAGGCAGTGATCAAAACCCTCCCAAAGAGAAAGAAATGCAAGAAGATAAAGTGGTGGTTTGAGGAAGCTTTACAAATAGCTGAGAAAAGAAGAGAAGTGTAAGGCAATGGAGAAAGGGAAAGATATACCCAACTGAATGCAGAGTTCCAGAGAATAGCAAGGAGAGATAAGAAGGCCTTCTTAAATGAACAATGCAAAGAAATAGAGGAAAACAATAAAATGGTAAAGACTAGAGATCTCTTCAAGAATATTGATGATACCAAGGGAATATTTCATGCTAGGATGGGCATGATTAAGGACAGAAATGGTCAGGACCTAACAAAAGTAGAAGAGATTAAGCAGAGATGGCAAGCATACACAGACTAACTATACAAGAAAGGTCTTAATGACCGAGATAACAATGATGATGTGGTCACTCACCTAGAGCCAGACATTCTGGAATGTGAAGTCAAGTGGGCCTTACGAAGCAGTATTACAAACAAAGCTAGTAGAGGTGATGGAATTGCAGCTGAACTCTTTCAAATCCTAAAAGATAATATTGTTAAAGTGCTATACTCAATAGCTCAGCAAATTTGGAAAACTCAGCAGTGGCCACAAGACTGGAAAATGTCAGTTTTCATCCCAATCCCAAAGAAGGGCAATGCCCAAGATGTTCAAACTACTGTACAAATATGCTCATCTCACATACTAGCAAGGTTATGCTCCAAATTCTTCAAGCTAAGCTTCAGCAGTACATGAACTAAGAATGTCCAAATGGACAAGCTGGGTTTCAAAGAGGCAGAAGAAACAGATCAAATTGCCAACATTCATTGGATCATGGAGAAAGCAAGTGAGTTCCAGAAAACATCTACTTCTGCTTCATTGACTATACTAAAGCTTTTGATTGTATGGATCACAACAAACTGCAGAAAATTCTTAAAGAGATGAGAGTACCAGATCACCTTACCTGTCTCCTGAGAAACCTGTGTGTGAGTCAGTAAGCAACAGCTAGAACCAGACATGGAACAATGGACTGCTTCCAAATAGGGAAAGGAATATGACAAGCCTGCATATTGTCACCCTGCTTATTTAACTTATATACAGAGTACATCCTGTGAAATGCAAGGCTGGATGAATCACAAGCTGGAATTAAGATTACTAGGAGGAATATCAACAACCTCAGATATGCAAATGATATCACTCTAATGGCAGAAAGTGAAGAGGAACTAAAGATCTTCTTGATGAAGGTGAAAGAGGAGAGTGAAAAAGCTGTCTTGAAACTCATCATTCCAAAAACTAAGATCATGGCACCTGGTGCCGTCACTTCATGGCAAATAGAAAGAGGAAAAGTGGAAGCAGTGACAGATTTTATTTTCTTGGGCTCCAAAATTACTGCACATGGTGACTGCAGCCATAAAATTAAAAGATACTTGCTCCTTGGAAGGAAAGCTATGACAACCTTGATGGCATATTTTTAAAAAAGCACAGACATCACTTTGCCAACAAAGGTCCATCTAGTCAAAGCTATGGTTTTTCCAGCAATCATGTGCCAATGTGAGAGTTGAATCATAAAGAGGCTGAGTGCTAAATAATTGATGCTTTCAAAGTGTAGTGCTGGAGAAGTGCTTGAGAGTCCCCTGGACTTCAAGGAGATCAAACCAGTCAATCCTAAAGGAAATCAACACTGAATATTCATTGGAAGGACCAATGGTGAAGTTGAAGCTCCAATACTTTGGCCACCTGATAGGAAGAGCCAGCTTACTGGAAAAGATCCTGGATCTGGGAAGACTGAAGGCAAAAGAAGCAGTTGGCAGAAAATGAGATGGTTAAATAGCATCAGTGACTCAATGGAAGTGCATCTGCGCAAACTCCAGGAGATAGTGGTGGACAGAGGAGCCTGGCATGCTGCAGTCCATGGGGTTGCAAAGAATCAGACATGATTTAGGAATTGAAAAACAACCACTGCCTGTTGGAGCACAGCTTATGGGGGGAAAATGAGGCCTAGAAAGAATAGAAATTGAATATAGAAGACTAGTGTGGACAAAATATGTCACCTGTCATATCAGGAAACAAAGGATGTTGTGGCCATCAAGCCGTGAGCCCTGCAGCAGCCCCAGACGGTGGGCCCAAAGGGGATTCAGGATGGAGAAAAAGAGGATACTAGCCCAAGACAGTTAAGGTACATATGAAAGGAATGGTTTCAGTGAGCACAGACTCTTGTCTCTTCCCATACATATGTTGTTGTTCAGTCACTCAATCGTGTCCAATTCTTTGTGACCCCATGTACTGCAGCATGCCAGGCTTCCTTGTCCATCACCAAATCCTGGAGCTTGCTTAAACTCATGTCCACTGAGTCAGTGATGCCATCCAACTGTCTCGTCCTCTGTCATCCCCTTCTCCTCCCGCCTTCAATCGTTCCCAGCATCTGAGTCTTTTCAAATGAGTCAGTTCTTTGCATCAGGTGGCCAAAGTATTGGAGCTTCAGCTTCAGCATCACTACTTCCAATGAATATTCAGGGTTTATTTCCTTTAGAATCAATTGGTTTCATCTCCTTGCTGCCCAAGGGACTCTCAAGAGTCTTCTCTAGCACCACTGTTGAAAATCATCAATTCTTTGGTGCTCAGCCTTCTTTATGTCCAACTCTCACACTCGTATTTGAATACTGGATGTCATGTCCTGTCCTACCACCCTGCCTGGAACAGTCCATCACTCCTTAAGGATCAAAAGAGATGGAACCTGGTGCAGCGAGCACAGGCTGCGAGGCTGAGCCCGGCTCCCAAGACCGGCAGCTGCGGGGGGTGGGGGCTGCACCCGAGCCTGATCCACCACTCCAGCTCCGAGCAGTGGTGTTGGGGAAAGGGTCCTTGTCCAGCACAGATGCGTTGGTCGGAGGGAGCAGTGGAGGTTCGCGTTAAGGCACATAGCCTGGGGCTTCCAATGATGTTCTGGGCAGCTATGGAAGCCTAGATGCCTCACCGCAAGGAGTGGCCAAGCGGGTCCTCGCTTCACGCCCATGGCAGCACTGGCACAGCGGAGGGAGGAAGCATGTCTTGGTTGTCTCTTACCCGGTCGCCTGTGTCTCCCCTGGCCACCCAGGGGATCCCACTGCCAGCCCAGCTCACGAAGTCCAATGCACCTGTGCACATCGACGTGGTCGGCCACATGTACACCAGCAGCCTGGCCACGCTCACCAAGTACCCAGACTCCAGAATAAGCCGCCTCTTCAATGGCACTGAGCCGATGGTCCTGGACAGTTTGAAGCAACACTATTTCATTGACCAGGATGGGGAGATTTTCTGCTACGTCCTAAGCTTCCTGCGGACGTCCAAACTGCTGCTTCCTGTGACTTCAAGGACTTCAGCCTGCTGTATGAGGAGGCATGCTACTACGAGCTACAGCCCATGGTGCGCGAGCTGGAGCGCTGGCAGCAGGAGCAGGAGCAACAGTGCCGCAGCCGAGCCTGCGACTGCCTGGTGGTGCGGGTCATGCCGGACCTGGGCGAGCGGATCGCGCTCAGAGGCGAGAAGGCCCTCATCGAGGAGGTCTTCCCCGAGACCGGGAACGTCATATGCAACTCGATCAACGCTGGTTGGAACCAGGACCCCACGCACGTCATCCGCTTCCTGCTCAATGACTACTAACGGCTCAACTCTGTGTAGGTCCTGGAGAGGCTCTTCCAGAGGGGTTTCAGCGTGGCCGCGTCCTGCGGGGGAGGGGGGGGGCGTGGACTCCTCCCAGTTCAGCGAGTATGTGCTTTGCCGGGAGGAGCGGCGACCATAGCCCACCCCCACTGCTGTCCGAATAAAGCAGGAGCCCCTGGACTAGGCCCTGCTCAGTGTCCACCTGAGGCCCCTCGGCCCTAGGGACACCCCCAGGGACCTGGAAACAGCGCTGGGGAGTTCTGCCAACGCCTGCTTAGCGGGGGGCGTGAGACTGAGGGTGGGGCCTGAGGGTCCAGAGCCCGCCTGGGGAGCCCCAAGGCCTGGGGCGTCATGACAACAGAATGTGGGATGCTGGAGGCAGGCCCACTAGAGGACCGTGGATGTGACCCAGAGATGTCAAGGTGAGAACGCCGCCGCCAGTCGTCTGGGCCCCTGGGCTCCCAGCCTGGTACAGCAGCCTGGAGGCTCCGCACATGCCGAGGCGGGGTCAGCAGAGGCCGCCCCAATCCACTCCAGAGGAGTGGTCAGTCCTTCTCCACGTGGCAGACTCCAGCGGGTCTCCTTGTGTCAGAGATGGCTTATTTTTCTACAGTATTTAAGACGGAAGTAACTATCAGTGCACACGTCAGAGAGGCCGACAAGGACCCCGGCTTCTTTATCTGGTGCTCAGCTCAATGGGACACAGCAGCACGTCTGTGTGGGGGGCGGTGGACGAGCTGCAGGACCCTCTGCCCAGGTTCCTGTAGAACAGGGCCTGGAGACTCCTGGTCCCTGCTCTAGGGACGGAGGGCAGGCATGGCAGTGCCATCGGGACTGAAACACAGCCCCTGGGGGGTAGGGCTGCTGGGAGGAGGGTGGTATGGATGTGGGGGAGGGACCACTCTGGGACGATTGGAGACCATCTTTGCTGCCGCTTGGGGCACAGGCCACACTTGAGCGTCACCTGACCTACTCATGCCCAGGGGCTTTGGTTTCTATCTGTGTGTGCCCACACCTGGGCTCCAAGAGAAGTCACTCCCCATCGGGATCAGCACCAGGGCCACACCACATCTTTACCTCAGGAATGGGCCCTACAGTGAAGGAGCCCATCTATCAGCAGCATCCTCTGGGTCCCCAGCTCAGGAAGCCGTCCCCTACTCTGATTTTCCCACACTCACCTGCTTACTGAATTTTTAATTAAACTATGGTTACACTAGTCTGCCATTAAGGCCCGAACACAGTCAGACCTTGGGTTCTTGGCCCCAGATTCCAACGAGGACTGCCCACTGGAGTCCTCGCAGACCTGCTGCCTCCCAGACGACAGGCCCAAAGATGGATACCTTCTGTCTTGTCACACTTCCCCTCCTCTCCCCAGATGGCTCTTCCCCAGGGGATGGAGAAACTGCAGAGAACTGCTGGGCGGGTGGGGCGTCGCAGCCGGCCCTGCCCCTTGTACGATGCCTGTAGACTTGTATATGAATCCTTTAATATTGTAAAGATGCTGATGTACAATTGTCGTGTGTTTGTGTAAACACATTATGTTCCTAGTTCATGCCATAAATGATGCTATAAAAAAAAGAGAGATGGAACCTTACTTATCAACTTGATATGTTCAAGTGTACAGTTTAGTCGTGTTATATAACCAACCTCTAGGACTTTTTCTTCACACAAAACCAAAGTTCTACATCCGTTAATCAACATCTCCCCAATTCCCCCTCCCCTCAACCCCTGGCAGCCACCATTCTGCCTTCTGTCTCTATAAATGTGACTACTCTAGATACCTCAGATAAGTGGGATTACACAGTATTTATCTTTTGGTGACTGGCCTATTTCACTTAGCCACTTAGTCCTCAAGGCTATGTCTGCTGTCTGCCTTAGAAAATGTATTGGAATTTCCTTCTTTTTAAAGGCTGAATAGTACTCCATTGTATGAATATATGGCATTTTGTTTATCCATTAATTTGTTGGTGGACATTTATATTGCTTACACTTATTCTCACTGCTTTTAAAAATTAGTGTCACTACTGGCTCATGCAAAAGAATAACCCACACTCTCTCTGACCTGCTTCCTACTCTGCACTGTTATCTGTGTGTCAGAGGCTGACCCTCCTCCCACTTTCTCCTATACCGTCCCTCCTGTGTCTCCCTTCCTTTCTTACCCCCACATACATCCCTGCTCCCTCTCAACCAATCCTGGTTCTGGGTCTTTCATTTTATTCATGTATTTTTTAAATTATAGCTGAGACATAATTGTCCTATGAGTGTATGCACACTAAATCACTTCAGTGGTGTTGGACTCTTTGGACTTTTTGCACTGTAGCCCACCAGACTTCTCCATCCATGGATTCACCAGGCAAGAATGCTGGTGTGAATTGCTATGCCCTCCTCCAGGGGATCTTCCCAACCCACGGACTGAACCCATGCCTCTTGTGTCTCCTGCATTGGCAGGTGTGTTCTTTATCACTATCACCACCTGAGAAACCCATAATTGGCCTACCCACCATTGTGCAAATATTTTTTCCTAAGTCAGTTCCTTTTATTAAATGTTCATTTTTCACAGACCAGAAATACAAAATAAAAGTAGAAATAGGCTTTTTGGCTCTCTGATCGGCACCATGGTGGTCGGCAAGAACAAGCGCCTTACGAAAGGAGGCAAAAAGGGAGCCAAGAAGAAAGTGGTTGACCCATTTTCTAAAAAAGATTGGTATGATGTGAAAGCACCAGCTATGTTCAATATAAGGAATATTGGGAAAACATTGGTCACGAGAACTCAAGGAACCAAAATTGCGTCTGATGGCCTCAAAGGTCGTGTTTTTGAAGTGAGTCTTGCTGATCTGCAGAATGATGAAGTAGCATTTAGAAAATTCAAGCTAATTACTGAGGATGTTCAGGGCAAAAACTGCCTGACTAATTTTCATGGTATGGACCTTACCCGTGACAAAATGTGCTCCATGGTCAAAAAATGGCAGACCATGATTGAAGCTCACGTTGATGTCAAGACTACCGATGGTTACTTGCTTTGTCTGTTCTGTGTGGGTTTTACTAAGAAGCGCAATAATCAGATTCGGAAGACCTCTTATGCCCAGCACCAGCAGGTGTGCCAGATCCGCAAGAAGATGATGGAAATCATGACCCGAGAAGTGCAGACCAATGACTTGAAAGAGGTGGTCAATAAATTGATTCCAGATAGCATTGGAAAAGACATAGAAAAGGCTTGCCAATCTATTTATCCGCTCCACGATGTCTTTGTTAGAAAAGTAAAAATGCTGAAGAAGCCCAAATTTGAATTGGGAAAACTTATGGAGCTACATGGTGAAGGTAGTAGCTCTGGAAAAGCTGCTGGGGACAAGACAGGTGCTAAAGTTGAACGAGCTGATGGATACGAGCCACCAGTCCAAGAATCTGTTTAAAGTGCAGAGTCTTAATGGTGACAAATAAAAGATCTTATTTGTGGTAAAAAAAAAAAAAAAAGTAGAAATAGGCCCCGGTTAGGAGCTACAGACCTGCCCTCACAGGACCCCTGCCTGCAGCAACTTGTACAGGACAAGCAGCAGCTACATCCCAAAGGTCAGGAAGGCAAGAGGCACATTGGGATCTGGCCCTGCCCTGACCCCTGATGTCTCCCTGGATTATAAAGATCCATCTTCTGAAGCCGCAGGCTGAGACATCTCCCCTGCGGCCCCAGGGAAGTTCAGGCTAGCAGGAAAGCTTGTTCAGATGGCACAGAATCCAAGGACTACATTTCATAGGAGAAAACGGGTACCAAAACACGGGTGGGGAGACTGGAGCTGGGACGGGGCAAGCCCCAGGAGATAAAATCTTCTTCTTCTCTATTCATCAGATCCTGAGGCAGAGTCTTCTGAGCTGGGAGAAGTACTGGCTCGTTCCTCTTCTTCAGAGTCCTCACTCTGGCCTTCTCTTCTTTTTGCTCTTGTTCTCTCTGGAAGTGCTCTCATCACTGGACACAAACTCTTTACTCTTGAAGCTCTCGCTCAGCTGCCTTGATGAAGACTTCGATGATGAGCCCCTGGAGGGTGTAGATCTCTTCTCCATCTTCATCTTGACTTTCTTCTTCTTCTTGGACTTGTTCCTCTTAGAGGACTCTCCCCAACCCACTTCATATTCTTTCATGGATTTTTCATATTCCCTCCTGGCATCCTCAGCCTTGCAATCCCACTTCCCTTTCTTCTCCTTGGACATTCCCTTACATATCTCGCCTGCCTTCTTGGCGAGATCCGTGATATGGATGCCCAGATGGTCCCACTTGATCTTCTCTCAGCTGGTGTTGAGCCACAGCATGTAGGCAAACATGGGCCTCCTGGGGGCATTGGAGTCTTTGCCCTTCTTTATCTCCATGGGCTTCTTGCGGCTCTTGCAGTTCTTGGCCATCTTGGCCAAGCACCTTTTTAAGCTGCTTCTGTTTCTTCTCTTCTTGGTCACTGTCACCCTCATTACTGGAGGAGCTGGCAGAGGCGTTGCTGTCAAACTCTGCCATGTCTTCCTCCTCTTTACCCGGATTGAATGACTCATCGGTCTCTTCTCCAAAGTCATCGCTGCTGTCATTGGCATTCTCCTCCTGGATCGTGCCCTCCTCCTTCATCCGCTCCAAGTAGTCATCATGCTGGTCTTCTTCCAAGTCAGCGTATTCATCGTAGCTGGGGTTCATGCCCTCTTTCAATACTGTTTTTGATGTTGAGTTTCTTGGTGTAGACAAAGTCAAACAGCTTTCTGTACTCCTCCCTCTCAATGCTGCTGAAGGTATACTGGGTGCCCTGCTTGGTCTCAATTTCAAAGTCAAAGGAATGAGTGGCGGTGGTACCACAGGTGAATTGGCAAAGGAGATCTTGTTGAAGCAGAGGTGCACGGGCAGCTTGTGGACATAGGTAAAGCCCTGCTCCAGGAGGCACAGCAGCCCTGAGCTGGCCTTGTAGGAGCAGGTGATGTACTGGGCCCCTGAGTGTCCTTAGAAGTTGCTGGGGACTGTGATCTTGTGGTTCACTAGCGCTTTCATGAACTGGCTGACCATCTCACAGAGGGATCTTGACATATTCTTGGTGAGCTGCCCCTCGAAGCGCTTCTCCACTTCCTCCTCATTCATGTTGAGTGTCAAGGAGATGTCCTTGTCCTTGGAGAAGAGGAGAATGAGGAAGCGGTAGCAGGTCTGGCCCTGCTTGATGCGGGGGTCCAGGCTGATCACAAAGAACATCAGGCACTGGTCCTTGTTGGGCAGCAGGAAGAGCCGCAGCACCGTGGTGTAGGGGATCTTGTAGTCGAAGGTCTTGCCGTGCAGGTGCAGGGAGGTGGGGTAGATGAGGATGTTGTAGTGGTCTCGGGGAGTCAGACACTGCAGCTCCCAGAAGATGCAGATGGCATCTCCAGTGGCCTGGATCATGTCTGCCTTTGACAGCACGTTCTGGGCAAAAGCCTCGAGAGGGTCCACGCCATCTTCCTGAGTGGGTGGCACGTAGAAGTGCACCTCCATGAGCAAGACCTCCGCGTCATCGTTCTGGTGGAATTTCAGCATCACCTCATCCTTGCCTGTGATGCACTGGGACACATTGCCAAGAGGAATCTCGAAGATCAGCTGGTCCCCAATGTCGAAGAAAAGCAGCTGCCCACAAAACTTCACTGTTCCCCAATTCCAACCCTTCACACGTAGGTCCTTCTCCATTTGCTCCAGGTTATAGTGAGTTTTGAAGAAATCAGAAAGTGTCTCAAATTCCGATTCTCAGAAGCCGTTGTTCTTGTAGACATGGCCGTTCTTTGTGAGCAGTTTAAGCCGGTGGCTCAGACCTGCCCAGTGCCAGATGCCTTCTGTCAGCTCCCCGGCATGGATGTTGTCCACTTCGTCCATCTTACTGTTCTTAAAGTTGATGCCCTGGCGGCTCAACCTCAGCCAACCGTCATTTATGGAGCCTTTCACCTCCTGATACACATCGTTGAACTCCAGGTTTTCTGCCATGCTGACCTAGCCCTGTTGGTCCCCCCCAAAACTCCTGGGTGGACGCACGGAGGCAGGGCACGCTGGGGAACTCCTCGAGCTGGAGGCGGGGGCACGGCGGCCGGGTCGCTGGGCAGGCTCTTCCCGTGTGTGCAGCGGCCCCATGTCCAGCCACCCATTGTGCAAATTTCAGGTGACAATGTATCAGTTTGATGCATTCATATATTGCAATATGATTAACACTATAGCATTAGCAAACACTTCTATCATGTCACATAATTATCATTTCTGTTTGTAGTGGGGAAAATTAAGATCTAGTTTCTTAAAAGCGAGCTCTGGTATACTGGAAATGGTGGGAATGTAAACTGATGCAGCCACTTTGGATAACAGTATGGAGATACCAAAAAAAAAAAAACTAGAAATAAAACTACCATATGATCCAGTAATTCCACTTCTGGGTATATATCCAAACAAAATGAATATGCTAATTCAAAATGATACAATATGATTCAGCAGCTCCATTTCTGAGTATTTTTCTGAAGAAAAAAAACCCACTAATTTAAAAACATACATGTATAAAATAAACAAGGTCCTACTGTATAGCATAGGGAACTATATTCAGTATTCTGAAATTAACCATAAAGGAAAAGAATATGAAAACGAGTGTAACTGAATTACTTTGCTGTATACCAGAAACTAACACAACACTGTAAAGCAGCTATACTTCAATAAAAATAAGAAGATAATGCACCCCTAAAAGAGAAAAGATACATGCACCCCAATGTTCATAGCAGCAATATTTGCAATAGCCAAGATGTGGAAGCAACCCAAGTGTTCAACAACAGATAAATGGATAAAGATGTGGCCTATATTACATATGTGGAATGGAATACAAGTAGTAGGCATAAAAAAGAATGAGTTTTTGCCATCTGTAACAACGTGAGTGGATCTGGAGGGTATTATGCTCAATAAACTAAATCAGACAAAAGAAAATACTGTATGTTGTCACTTGTATATGGAATCTAAAAAATAAAGCAAGTGAATAAATATAACAAAACAAAAATAGACTCACAGATATAGAAAACAAACTAGTGGTTACTAGTGGGGAGAGGGAAGAGGGAGGAGCAAAATAGGAGTAGGGGACTAAAAGATACAAACTAGTATGTATAAAATAAATAAGTAGGACTTTCCTGGTGGTCCAGTGGTTAAGAATCTGCCTGTCAATGCAAGGGACACCAGTTTGATTCCTGCTCCTGGAAGATTCCACATGTCATGGAGTGACTATCCCTGGGCAACACAGCTACTAAGCCCATGCTACAGAGACTACTCCACAAGAGAAGCCACAGCAATGAGAAGCCCTTACACCACAACTGGAGAGTAGCCCCTGCTTGCTGCAGTTGGAGAAAGCCTGAGGGCAACAATGAAGACTCAGAGCAGCCAAAAATAAATAAATAAATGCAATTATATATATACTCTTTAAAAATGCATAAATAAATAAGCTATGAGGATATACTGTATAATGCAGGGAATATAGCCAATATTTTATAACTTAAAATAAGCTATAAAAATTTTGAATCACTATGTTGTACATCTGAAATTAATATTGTAAATCAATTCTACCTCAATTAAAAAAATTAAAAACATCTAGTATCTTAGCAACTTTGAAGTTTATAATGTAGTATTGTTGATTGTAATCACTGTATTGTGTGGGCCTTTCACTTTAGACACCAGACTCTAACCCTGGGATTCTGTAAGACTGTCATTGTTTCTTTTTCTGCTGAGAAACACATCATACCTTCTACCAGCTTCCAGTGCTGCTGGTTCCTAAGCCCAAAGGTCCAGCTAGAGCTTTTCCAGGTCAGTTCGTTCTCCTACATGGCCCCCTGCTGCCACCTGCTGGCTGTAGCCATTATCGCTTCCATGAGCCTGTTTCCTAAGGGGTTCAGTTCATTTTTTTTTTAATTTTCTTTACTTTATTGTGCTGGTTTTGCCATACATTGACATGAAACCGCCATGGGTTTACATATGCTCCCCCTCCAGAACCCCCCTCCCTCCTCCCTCCCGATTCCCTCCCCCTGGGTCATCTCTGTGCACCAGCCCCGAGCATTAGCCCTGGGCTGGCGATTGATTTCACATATGATAATTAACATGTTTCAATGCCATTCTCCCATATCATCCCACCCTTGCCCTCTTCCACAGAGTCCACGAGTCTGTTCTATACATCTGCGTTTCTTTTGCTGTCTCGCATGCAGGGTTCTCGTTACCATCTTTCTAAATTCCATATATATGCATTAGTATACTGTATTGTTGTTTTTCCTTCTGGCTTGCTTCACTCTGGATAATAGGCTCCAGTTCCATCCACCTGAGTAGAACTGCTTCAAATGAATTTTTTTTAATGCTGAGTAATATTCCATTGTGGATATATTTTTTAAGGTCAGTGTAAGGATGAAGGAGAGAGATGGGTGTCAAAGTTGATGATCAAGTCAGAGTAATGTTCTGGGAATTCAGCCTTGGGAAAGACAGTGGCTTTCCTGTGGTTAGACAGAACGAGTAGATTGCAGTCTAATCTAAGAGATACAAAAGGAAGGAGTCAGATTTCAGTTACTAGTGGCTTCAGCATTTGCTTTGATAGGAAGTGGCTCAAGTGGCGATCTGTAGTAAAGGAAGGCCTTCTGGGGATCCATCTTTGAGCTGAATTTGTCTAACAATTTATATAAAGTTGAGAAAATGTTGATCATCATTCAAAAAACAGGAGTGGCTGATGGTTTAAGGGGAGACTTGAGTTTTTCCATTTTTCACTGCTTTCTGCTGTACTGCACTGTCAATTGAAGGAAAATGCATGACCTGAAAGTGCAAACTATATGTTATTTAGGGACCTTCTGGTAGGCTCCAGTTCAGAGGGTCACAAAGAGTTGGACGTGACTGAGCATGCATTGAGGACTATAGCTGGAGGACAGCCACTCAGTTCTGAGGAACTGCTCCAAAGAGGTCAGGGAGGAGCCAGGATATACAGGAGATTTTGCTGGGGAAAAATATAGTTGAACATCAAAAGATTACTGCTAAAGCAGACATTTCCAATTAATGATTTGAATGTTTTTCTTTTTATGAGACTATGCAAGAGTCTGGGGTCATTGAGATCATTCCTTGACTATGTATCTTAACTATCTAGGGCCAGCATCCTGTTTTTCTCCATCCTAAGTCCCCTCAGGGACACCACTGGGGCCAAGGAAGAGAGACAGCTATAGAGGCTGACTGTAGGCAACATTTGTTGTTTACTAGAATGGCAGGCAACATTTTTTGTCTGCATTGCTCTAGTAGGAAGTAAAGCAGAGAAATTGGACTCAGCTTCAAGCAAGGGGTCAATGAAACATCCCTAGCTGTGTGGCAACTTCTCTTCTAGCTAGATTGAGCTAAGGAAATATATTAAAATCACATAAAACTTGTCTTGTCTGAAGCCTTGGCACCCTGCTAGGACACTGGAGCCACAGCAAGGTTATGACTGGGGAGTCACACTGTAGATATTTCCCTGAAAGATGAGAAAAGGAGGGGATATTTAGTAAATGTTATCATTAAAATACCATCACCGATTTGATATTTTTCAGATGGAGGGGCCAGGTGGATCAGCCCAGACATTACCAGGTAGACTTGCTCTTGACTGTTGATGGTACCAGGAGAAAACATATGCTGGTAGCTGAAATCATTGTGAAACACCTCAAAAAATACTGTCAATGGAAGCAACCAAGATCCATCAACAGAGGAATGGATAAAGAAGATGTGGTACATATATATAATGAATATTACTCGGCCATAAAAATAATGAAATAATGCTGCTTGCAGCAACATGAATGGACCCAGAGATTATCATACTATGTGACGTAAGCCAGAGAAAGACTACTGTCATATTATATCGCTTATATGAGGAATCTTGAAAAATTATACAAATGAACTTATTTACAATATAGATATAGACTCACAATAGAGAAAACAAACTTTTTACCGAGGGGGAAAGGAGGGTGGGTGTGGGGAGGGATACTTTAGGAAATTGGGATTAACATATATACACTCCAGGCACCTAAATTCAAACTCATTCTCTTAAACACAATGTTTTACCTTCTAAGACCCATGTGTTTAGTTTTAAAACCGTAAAGGTGCATTAAAAGTTTGTAACAATACACATGCCCCTCACTTTGGAATAAACAGTAATGGTGATGTCGGAGAAGGCAATGGCACCCCACTCCAGTACTCTTGCCTGGAAAATCCCATGGACGGGGGAGCCTGGTAGGCTGCAGTCCATGGGGTCTCTAAGAGTCGGACACGACTGAACCACTTCACTTTCACTTTTCACTTTCATGCATTGGAGAAGGAAATGGCAACCCACTCCAGTGTTCTTGCCTGGAGAATCCCAGGGACGGGGGAGCCTGGTGGGCTGCCGTCTATGGGGTCACACAGAGTTGGACACAACTGAAGCGACTTAGCAGCAGCAGCAGCATTGGTTACCTACCCAGCATCCACTCATCCCTTATCCTAAATATACATGACCAACACGGACCTACTGTATAGCACAGGAAACTATATTCAATGTGTTGTAATAATCTATAAAGCAAAGAAATCTGAATAAGAATACACACACACACACACACACACACACACACACACACACACACACACACACACACACACGAGGGCTTTCCTGGTGGTGAAAGAATCTACCTCCTAATGCAGGATACCTGGATTCAATCCCCCGATCAGGAAGAGCCCCTGGAGAAGGAAATGGCAAACCAGGCTATATCTTGCCTGGGGAATCCTATGGACAGAAGAGCCTGGTGGGACACAGTCCATGGGATTGCAAAGAGTCAGACACGACTAGGTGACTAAACCTCCATACATGTAGTATAACTGAATCCCCTTGCTGTACACCTGAAACTAACACAATATTGTAAACCAACTACAAGTTAAAAAAGAAAAAAAACACAAAGAACTACTGTCATTCCTAATACAAGAACGATTATTGATCAAATTCAATACCACACAAAAAAAATGTCAACCCCTGGTCAATGACTTAGCGATTTTGAGTACTTATTTTGTACCCTGCTTTAGTGTACACTGTTTCATTTAATCCTCACAATGATCCTATGATATCTGTAGCATACCATCGTATCAGCAGCAGCAGCAGCATCCAGAAAGTGAACTTTAGGAAATTAACTTGCTTGTGGTCACAAGGTTCCTAGAATTCAAACTCCAGCCATCTAAATCAAACTCATGCTCTTTTTTTAAAATTTATTTATTTATTTTAATTGGAGGCTAATTATTTTACAATATTGTAGTGGTTTTTGCCATACATTGACATGAATCAGCCATGGGTGTACATGTGTTCCCCATCCTGAACCCTCTTCCCACCTCTCTCCACATCCCATCCCTCAGGGTCACCCCAGTGCACCAGCCCCAAGCACCCTGTCTCATGCATCGAACCTGGACTGGTGATCTATTTCACACATGATAATATACATGTTTAAATGCTGTTCCCTGAAATCATGCCACCC
Source organism: Antilocapra americana (assembly GCA_007570785.1). NCBI lineage: Eukaryota > Metazoa > Chordata > Mammalia > Artiodactyla > Antilocapridae > Antilocapra > Antilocapra americana. The sequence goes on from ML662903.1 coordinate 253,464, forward strand.
TTGCCTTCCCCGACAGAGTCCAAAAGTCTGTTCTTTACATCTATGTCTCTTTGGCTGTCTCACATATAGGGTCATTGTTACCATCTTTCTAATATATATGTGTTAATATACTGTATTAGTGTTTTTCTTTCTGACTTACTTCACTCTATAATAAGCTCCAGTTTCATCCACCTCATTAGAACTGATTGAAATGCATTCTTTTTAATAGCTGAAACTCATGCTCTTAAACACAATGTTTTACCTTCTGAGACCCATGTGTCTAGTTGTAAAACTGTAAAGGTGCTTTAAAAGTTTCTAACAATATATGTGCCCCTCACTTTGGAATAAACATTTATGGTGACATCATTGGTTACCTATCCAAAATCCACCCATCCCTTATCCTGCTTCTTGAAAAACCTGATTTTGTTGAAGTATCTGCCTCTGTTTGTTAGGCCTATGTAATTTGGGTGAAGGTGGCTCAATGTGATCGGTGAAGCAGTTCAGGCCTGTTGTGCTAATTCCTTTGCTGTTGGCAGGACTTCAAAAATCCCAGCCTTAAAGCAATCAATCGATCTCATATTTCCCCTGAAAACTGTTATTGCTCCAGAGGTGGGCGTAATGACCAAATTGGCCCAGAAGTTGTTAAGTAGAGAACATTTATAATTAAGTTTGACTAAAGATTCTCTCTCTCCCCCACCCAACCTCTGTCTCTTTCAATCTCTCTGTCTTCCTCTCTCTCTCTGTCTCTCTCTGTCTCTCTCTGTCTCTCTGTCTCTCTCTCTCTCTCTCTCTCTCTCACACACACACATACGCACACATATAGAGCTGTCAAAATGAGACAGCACCTTGCATCATCCATCCCAAGGAAGAACTGAAAAATCAAACCTATACCAACCCATCCAACTGAAAGCTTTGCAGCAGTTGCTGTTGTTGCTCAAGTTGCTCAGTCATGTCTGACTCCACATAAAGAAAACTTCAACCTGGGACAAGACCAAAGTCCCATGCCCTTCTCTTCTTGTTGTTATCAGTCACTCAGTCACATCCAACTCTTTGCAACCCCATGGACTGTAGCCTTCCAAGTTCTTCTGTCTATGGGATTCTCCAGGCAAGAATACTGAAGTGGGTTGTGATTCCCTTCTTGATCCCACCCAGAGATCAAACTCGGGTCTCCCACATTGCAGGCAGATTCTTTACCATCTGAGCCACTGGGGAAGTTCTCCAATTCTGCTTTGGCTCAGGTAGTTGCCTAATTTTGTGGTGTTCCCTGATGTGCAGCAGCTGCATAAAGCCTTTATCCTCACTTTGAGTCATCTTTTTCACTATCCAGGTGTCCCAACAAAATGTATTAAAAGATCCACTCAGCAATATTCCCAAGAAGGGGCAGATGGGAGCAGTTCACTCAGTTGCTGGAGTGAGGAGAGAATTTTATCACTTTATCACTGACATTGTTTATAATCAATGATGCCTGATGATACTCAAAATCAAGCTGATTTAATCAATCATTGTTTTAAATTCTCTGTAACAACTAATTCTTTATTGCCTGTACCTAAAGTGAGCCATCCCACTGCCCGCCCTCCCCACTCACTACCCCAGAGTTCATGTTTTTTTCTACTGTTTCAAGATACCACTTTTATTATACATCAATTTTCATTTTTGAATTTTCTCTTCTATTTCATTTGTCCATCTATTCATATGCTAGTTCCACTCTCAAGGTTTTATGTTTTATTATTTGATCATTCAGTTCCCCTATCATTGTTCCTTTTTCTTTCAGATTTTTCTGGTTATTTCTTTCCATGTGAATTTCAGGATCAACCTATTTAGTTACATTCCTCAACTTCCTTATTTACAGATCTTTTCCCTCAAGGTTTTCTCTTTAGCTGATAATGGAGTGTTAGTCATTCAGTTGTGTATTTAACTATAGTTAAATATAGTTAAACTTATTTTAATCACACCTGAAATAGAACAGTCAAAGCTTATAGTCTTTTATTGGACATTGCCAAGTCGTCTGCCAAGATTAGGGGAAATTCCTCTCTCTATTATGACTTTAAATTTTTAAATTTTAGTTGTTCTTTGACTAGATGATAAACTCTGTTGGTACAAAATTCAAATGGAACAAAAGAGTTATGGTGAAAAGTCTTCCCACTATTGTCTCCTAGATACCATGCCTTCCCCTCCTGAGACAGTCTATGTTGTCAGATTTTTTTCAGATAGTCTATGCCTATGCAAACAAATAATTGGATCCATTTTTCTTTATTCTCTCTTTATCCAAATGGTAATGAGAGTGTAACAGGCAGGTAGGCCAGGGGTCTCCAAATGGAGGAAATAGGCTGCAAGTGTCAGACATTTATCTCTCCCTTAAGTGGCAGGAGGAAACAAACTCTCCATGGAAATGTTTTTCTTAAGCTATGTTAATGAAAATACATTTGCTTTGAAATTTGCCTTTATTCAAAATGGTTCCACCTAAGACTACCTTTTTTCCTTTTCTCAAACCTTGGGCTGCTAATAGCTCAACAAACCAGTATTCATATCAATGGTTTTGTGGCTGGGGGATGACACACCTTGGGCCATCCTATCTTAAAAATCATATTGTGGGAGAGGGGCCTGGTGAAAGCCTTGAGGTGTCTCTCTTATCTGATTAAAGACAGCAAAAGGAACGCAGATGTATAGAACAGACTCGTGGACTCTGTGGAAGAGGGCAAGGGTGGGATGATATGGGAGAATGGCACTGAAACATGTTAATTATCATATGTGAAATCAATCGCCAGCCCAGGGTTGATGCTCGGGGCTGGTGCACCGAGATGTCCCAGGGGGAGGGAATCAGGAGGGAGGAGGGAGGGGGGTTCTGGAGGGGGAGCATATGTAAACCCATGGCGGTTTCATGTCATTGTATGGCAAAACCAACACAATAAAAAAATAATAAATAAATAAAATAAATAAAAAATTTTATTGGAATATAGTTGCTTTACAATATTGTATTAGTTTCTGCTGTACAGCAAAGGAAATTTGTTATATATGTATACATATATCCCCTCTTTTGGGGGATTTGACACAAAATCCAAAAGGATTCTCATTTGTTTATTTAGTCATTCATTTGTTTTTTGTCTCTCTTTCCTCACTCTCTGCCCCCAGGAAAAAAGAGGACCTTTGTCTATTTCATTAACTATCTTTGTTTGGGATGGGGAGGGAAATCAGGTCATTTATTTGTCTTTTACATGAAAAGAGAAATTGGGAGAAGGAGAACAAGAAGGCAACTAGTCAGCTGCTTAGATTTTTCTGTAGTCGAAATGGGACAGCTAGTTTCAAGACAAGAATTGAATCCATGCAGCAACATGGCAATGGGGACTGGACCAGGAGTGGTTTGTTGAAGCACCATTTTCTACTAAATCTTACCCCAACCTAAGCAGGTTAAGATTACACTGGAAAGTATCACCATCTTATCCCCAAAGCACAAATGGTGCCTAACACACACAGAGAAGGTGCCCAATAAAATATCTATGGAAAGAAAGAGCATTAAAATGTATATTTTCAGGATACACTCCTAGGGAATGTGAGTCCATATGTCTGTGATCAGTTCCGGGAATCTGTATTTTTAATAAGCTCCCCCCAGATAATTCTGGTCATCAACCAGGTTTAGAACAATGCTTTAATTCAGGACAACCTAACTTCTCATGCAGGTTAAATGCAGCAGCCTTCCTTCTCCTTCCTGCATAACACACCCCTTCTTAAAATGTTGCAGTGTTGTGGTAGATTACTTTCAAAGATCACCACAAAAGTCCCATCCATCCTGAGTGTCTTTTGCAATGTGATATTTTACCTCCTCCGAACTTCCCTGGTAGCTTAAACAGTAAAGCGTCTGCCTAAAATCTGGGAGACCCAGGTTCAATCCCTGGGTTGGGAAGATCCCCTGGAGAAGGAAATGGCAACCCACTCCAGTATTCTTGCCTGAAAATCCCATGGATGGAGGAGCCTGGTGGGCTATATAGTCCATGGGGTCACAAAGAGTCGGACACGACTGAGCGACTTCACTTTCTTTCACTTTATCAAGAAGTAGAGCTTATTTCTCACCCCCTGAATCTTGTCTGGTTTCATAACTTGCTTTGACTAATACAATGTGATAGAAGTGATACCGTGCCACTTCAAGGTCTAGGCATTAAAGGGCCTTGCAGTCTCCATTTTTGCTCTTTTGCAAACTCTGTGGAAGAGAACAGAGGCACACAGCCAAAAGCCTCCAGCGAGGTCCCAGACACATGCGTGAAGCCATTTAGAATCCTTCAGCCCTCATGGAGCCATCCCAGCTGACATCACATAGAGAGGAGTCTGGCTGCCCCTGGTAATCCTTGCCCAAATTCTTAACCACCTGAATTGTCAGCAACTAAAAAGTACTTGACTTGAGCCTCTAAATTTTGGAGTAGATTTTACATTTACAATTAAAACAAATATTATTACACTGCTTTCAGGATAAAGTCCTAAATCTGTGTGCTGTGCTGTGCTTAGTCGCTCAGTCGTGTCTGATTCTTTGTGACCCCATGGAGTATAGCCCACCAGGCTCCTCTGTCCAAGGGGATTCTCCAGGCAAGAATACTAGAGTGGATTGTCATGCCTGTGATGATCTGATTCCCTGATTCTCTCTCTAACCTTATCTCTTGCTGATGATCCTCAGTCCAGCAAATTTTACCTTAGTCCCTAGGCTCCGGAGGGCTTCCCAGATGGTGCTAGTGGTAAAGAACCCACCTGCCAATGCAGGAGACATAAGAGACGCGGATTCTCTCCCCAGGTCAGGAAGACCCACTGGAGGAGGGCACAGCAACCCACTCCAATATTCTTGCCTGGAGAATCCCATGGACAGAGGAGCCTGATGGGCTACAATCCATAGGATAGCAAAAAGTCGGACACAACTGAAGTGACTGAGCACGCTAGGCTCCAAACCCTGTTTCATTGTGCTCCTGGTTGGAGTAAGCTAGCCCTGGAGTTGTCCAAACTGTACGACCTAGGTTATGTTACCCAAAGTCTCTTGGTTTTATTTTTCTCATCTTTGAAATAGGAACAATAATAGCACTTACCTCACAAGGCACAGGACTGTGGTATGAATTCACTAAGATTATGCAGGATGAGCATTTAGCATAGCACCTAGCACATAGACAGTACACAATAAATGTTAGTGATGATGATAACAACAACTACTACATTGTCTTCAAGTCTATTTATTTTCCCCTCTAGATTCTAAGCTCTGTGAGAACAGAAGACACCATACTTTGTCCATTCTTGTATCCCCACTGTCAATAAATAATTGCTAAATACATGAATGTATGAATGAATCTGCAAGCTATACATATATAAATCTCAGGCAAGAATACTAGAGTGGGTAGCCGTTCCCTTCTCCAGGGGATCTTCCCAAGCCAGGGACTGAACCCAGTCTCCTGCACTGCAGGCAGATTCTTTATCATCTGAGCCACCAGGGAAGGCTGTGTATATAAATTACTGAATTGCTGTGCTGTAAACCTGAATCTAACACAACATTGTAAATCAACTACACTTCAATTTAAAAAAAAAAAAGAACAAAACTTCAGATGATAGCTAACTCTGCAGTGAGCTGAGCCACAAGGGAAGCCCAAGAATACTGGAATGGGTAGCCTATCCCTTCTCCAGGGGATCTTCCCGATGCAGAAATCAAACTAGGGTCTCCCACATTGCAGGCAGAGTCTTTACCAACTGAGCTACCTGGAAAGCCCTACAGTGATCCCTCACTTTGCAATATATAGGTGTATCAAAAAAACACTTTGTAAAGCTTAAACTTACATGATATTATGTGGCAATTACATCTCCATAAAACTGGGGAAAAAGCAAAAGAAAAGAAAAAGCAGAATTTCAGGCATTTGTTCAGTCCACTTGTATAAACATATGGTAAGGATGTCTCAGGATTCTGATCCGATAGTCACAGAGAGAGTTGAACCTGATTCTTTGTTTATGGGGTTTTTGTTTTGACTGTTTTCTTCCAACAGAAATGCTATAGTTGGGATCTCAGTTAATTCTTCCTCTGAAAGGGCCACAGAAATCTCTTAATTTTGTTATTTGTAAGGGCTTTGTTTTTAACACGTTGAGTTCCTGTTTGTAACAAATTTTATCATCGTGATTGAAGGAAAGAAATTTAGTGAGGTTTGGCGTTTGCTGTTTTGTAGAGGAAAGGCAATTTCTTACGCACCATTTCTGCTTTAAGCTTCCGCAAGGCTCTTCATTCTTGTTTCTGATGACAAGCATGGACAACTGCTGGTAGTCAAGGAGATAGGATCATTACTGCAGTGTGAGAGCTGAAAACATTCAGATGTGTCACATTATTAATTAATCTGCTGCATTATTTTTTCATCCTCTCTTAATACTCAGTCCCCTGATATCCTGGTTATTAACAAGTAATATAATTTATCCTTCAGAGGCCTTCACAGTGACATAATTGTGCTTTTAAGAACAGAACCTCAAAACAAGGCACAGGAAAAGGTATATTTTCTACACTAAAGCCTACTTAGAAAGTTAAATAATCACATATTTTTTGACAATTTTAATGGTGACTTACAACTTATTATGTAACATGAAAAAAAACCTATGAAATGGAAATTACTGAGTTCAATTTTTTGTTTGCTTATTAGTATTTTTTACAAAAAGGCTCTTAACTTTCCCCACACTCTAATTATTTTTCCCACTTCCTCTTCCTCCAAGCTCTCTTGAATATATTCCAGTCAGGCTTTTGTCCCTCCTTCTGTCAAAGATGCTCTTGTCTATGTCCCTAGTGACCTCCATGTATCCAAAGCCCATGGTCCCTCTGTTCTACATGAAAGATGTTCTTCCTTTGGCCTCTGGACTTTTCTCCTACCTCACTGGTTATATCTAATTAAACACTTGAATTTTAGAATAATTTAGGACTCACGAGAAGTTGTAAAAATAATGCACAGAGGTCCCATGTACTCTTAATCCAGCTTTCCCCAAAGATAGCATGTGATATAACTATAGTATATAATCAAAGCCAAGAAACTGACACGTACAATGACACTATAGGCATTATTTGGATTTCACCAGTTTTATGTGCAATCATTTAGAGACAGAGTGTATGGCACAGATTTGTGTATCCACTATCACAATCAGGACACAGAATGATTTCATCACCACAAAGAAACTTCCCCTTTTATAGTCATATCCTATCCTTAGCCTGTGGAAACCACCAATCTTTTCTCATCACTAAAATTTCATTTCAAGAGTATTATATAAAATAAATCTTTGAGATTAGTATTTTTAAAAAAAACATTTTGTTGGAGTATAATTAAAACTATTGTGTTAGTTTCTGAGATTAATTTTTTCATTAAGCATAATACTCTTAAAACATGATAAAAATTCAAGCTGTTATGTAGCTCAAGAGTACATTCTTTCTTTTGGGTGAGTAGTATTTTGTTGAATGGATATATCACCGTTTATTTATTTGCACTTTAAAGGACATTTGGCTTGTTTAGAGTTTTTGACAATTACAAATAAAGCTGCTATGAACAAAACCTATAACGCATTGCTTCTATCTGGTTCCTTTTTCAAGGTTATTTTGTCTTTAGTAATTTTATTATGATATATCTGATTGTGGATTTCCTTGGGTTTATCCTGTTAGGATAAGCTCAGCTTCTTGAATTTTTAGGTTGATGTCTTTTAGTAAGTTTTGTTATTGTCTTATATGTCCCTGAGGCTCTGTTAATTGTTTTTCAATCTGTTTTCTCTCTCTTGTTCATATTGGCAATTTCTTTTTATCTTTCTTTAACGTCACTGGTTCATTCATCTGGCATCTCCATTCTGCTACTGAGCCCATCAAGTGAGTTTTTTATTTCAGGTATTGTATTTTACAATTCTAAACATTCTATTTGGTTCATTTTCATACCTTTTATTACTTTACAGAGCATCTCTAATTTTTTGATTCAAGAATGTTCATAATTGTTAGATCACTTTTATGATACTGCTTTAAAACTGTTGTCAAACAATTTCAACATCTGTATTATCTCGATATTGGCAGCTGTAGATTGTGGGGTTTTTTGTGTGTGGTTCTTAGAGTGGTGAGCAATTTTTACTGTATCTTGTACATTTTGAATATTAGTTTATGAGAGTCTAGCTCCTATTTATATCTTCTGTTGTGGCACTCTGTAAATTTGTTTATGTTAAGACACACATCTTGATCTGCTTTTGTGGGCTGTGGTTCAAATATCCATTTAGTTTCAAATTCTTTGTACTGTTTTGGTCTCTTCATTTGTGTGCTACCCAGAAGTCAATCTGAAACCTGGATAGTGTTTCACACCAGTGTTTAGTTCTGAAACATTTTGCTCTGTTGTTTCTGGTTAGTTTCATGTATGGACTACTCAGGTTTGTCCAGGATTTCATAATTTTTAAAACTATTTTCTACAAGGAATATTGTACAACACAGGGAATATAGCCAATATTTTATAATAACTGTACCTGTAGTATAACCTTTAAAATTGTACATCACTAACATACATAATATTGTGCATCAGCTGTTTCTCAATAAAATACATAAATAAAATAATTTTCTTTAGCTTCCACCTCTCAGTAATCCTTCCACTTTCTAGTTGGGAAGGAAAGGAGTTGGCTTTATTCATGATGTTGACCTGGAATTAAGCAAGAATGATTTAAATGTTTCTATCCTGCTGAGCCACTCTTTCCCTGGGCCTTTGGAAAGAAAGAGTGGGCTTTGTTAGGATATTTTTGTCTTTGCTCATTGATATTTCTGGATTGTGGGCCTAATTGGTGCCTGGGCCAGGATAGTCAAAAGATAAAGAATTCTTTTAAAACATAGGAAACTCACCACCAGGCTGTTTCTTTCTTTTTTTTAATTTTCTTTACTTTATTGTGTTGGTTTTGCTATACATTGACATGAATCCGTCATGGGTACACATATGCTCCCCCTCAAAAAACCCCCTCCCTCCTCCCTCCTGATTCCCTCCCCCTGGGTCATCCCAGTGCACCAGCCCCGAGCATCAACCCTGGGCTGGCGATTGATTTCACGTATGATAATTAACATGTTTCAATGCCATTCTCCCATATCATCCCACCCTTGCCCTCTTCCACAGAGTCTACAAGACTGTTTTATACATCTGCATTTCTTTTGCTGTCTCGCATGCAGGGTATCCAGAGTGAAGTAAGCCAGAAGGAAAAACAAAAATACAGTATGCTAACGCATATATATATGGAATTTAGAAAGATGGTAACGAGAACCAGGCTGTTTCTTAAGTCCTGAGTTCCCCAATCAGTCCACCTTCTTTTCTCTACCTTTCATAGTCTTCTAATGGCTGTTTTATCAAATTTTGTCCATGCTTTTCATTAAATTAATGGATTTAATAGAATGAAAGGTGCTTACTCCACCTTGTCTGAAACGGAAAGCTCATCACTGGTTTTGTTGCTGCTTCTCCCTCATAGTCCGCAAGGCTCCCTCTTTAGACCTCTTTTCTCTCTAACTACATTCATGCCTAGCTGATATCATCAAATACTATGACGTTACCATTATAACTAGTTCTCACACAGATATCTTCAGCCATGAGCACTCCCCTGAACCCCAGACTCACATATTCAACCACTTTAGGTGTCTGATGAACACCTCAAACTAAGTACTTCCAAAACCAAATTCATGATTTTTCTGTCCAAATGTGCTCCTTCCTCATTCTTCTCCATCCCAGTAAATAACAATCCTATTCTGCCAGGTACTTAAATCATCTTTGATTCCTCTTTTTCTCTACTGCAATCCAATTTATTTGTGTGCCTTATTGGCTGTACCTTCAAAATAAAACCAAAATCTAACTTATCATTTGTACAGCTACCTTCCTGGTCCAGCCCAATATCACCTCTTACCAGCATTATTGGAAGAGCCTCCTTTGGGGAGTGGGTGGGATGGCTGAAACTTTTTTAACCATTTTAAAGTTGAAGTACAGTTAATTTATAATATTGTGCTAGCTTCAGGTGCACAACAAAGTGGCTCAGCCACACACATACACACATACACATATATATATACATGTGTGTGTATATATGTGTGTGTATGCATATTTTTTTCAGACACTTCGCCACTACAACTCACCACAAGATAGTGAATATAGTTCCCCAAACTACACTGCATATGTTTGCTGCCTATCAATTCCATAGTCTGTGCTATGATAAGTCACTTCCATTGTGTCTGACTCTTTACAACCCTATGGACCGTAGCCCACCAGGCTTCTCTGTCCACGGAATTTTCTAATCAAGAGTACTAGAGTGGGTTGCCATTTCCTCCTCCATGGTATCTTCCCAACCCAGAGATGGAACCTGCATCATAACCATCCTTGAAAAGCCTTCTATTTACCTATCCAAACAGGCAAACAGTCCAAATTTTCCTCCTACTGCACAAATTACATTGGGAATACAGCGAGATCATCTCATCAAGACTGTCTGATGAGACAATGTGTTCAGGAATAAAGTGGTACTTCAGAGCTTCATTCAAAAGATGTTTACAAGTGCAATCATCACGAATAAGATGATTTGCTTCCATACACAGTAAGGTGTACTAGAATAGCCTTTTAACTCATTGCCCTAATTCCGTCCTTGCCTTCCCTGCATTCTGTTCTCCACTCTGGGGTAATCTTTTTCACACATAAATCAGATTGTGTCAAAATCAGAGTTCTTATATGGTGGTGCCTCTCCTCTTGCAGAAAAATTCTGTTTAATCCCCTTGCTCTCTGGCTGTATCACACTAGCCTTTGTGATGCTCTTAGAACATGGCAAACATCTCCTGCCTTTTCCTTTGCCGGGGATTCACTTGTTCCAGATAGCCAAATGGTCTGGTCCCTCACTGCCCTCGGGTTTCTGCTCAAACATCTCCTCCCTGGTCACCCCCTCCAAAGAAAATACTATCTCTCTCTCTCTCTCTCTCTCTCTCTCTCTCTCTGCGTGTGTGTGTGTGTGTGTGTGTGTGTGTGTGTGTGTGTGTGTGTGTCTTTGCTCTTACTTGCCTCAGTTATCTATCATTGTGTAACAAACCACCCCACACGGACTTCCCTGATGGTCCTGTGGTTAGGACTCTGTGCTTCCACTGCAGGGTGCAAGGATTTGATCCCTGGTGGAGGAAATAAGATTCTGCATGCCACATGGTATGGCCAAAAAAATAAAAGAAAACAAACCACCTCACGACTTAGTGGCTTAAAACAACAACCATTTTATTTACTCACAATTTTGTGCGATGGAAATTCAGGCATTCTGGAGCCTCAGCTGGGATGGATTTAATGGCTGGGAGCTGGCCTCTTAGGTACAGAACCTCACTTCATGCTGTTACCTAAGTTTCTCAATTCTTCTCCATGATGGACTCTGCACATGGCCAGCTTGAGATTCCTCACAGAGAGATGATCTCAGAATAATTGGATTTCTTACATGGTGGCTGGCTTTTCCCTTAAATGAAGTGAAAGTGAAAAGCTAGACACAGAATGAATCTGGCAACACTTCTGCGACACACCCTTGGTTAAGAAAAAGAAACAAGGCCAGCCTGGATAGAAGGAGAGAGAAAATAGACTTCATAACTTGGTGGGAAGAACAGGATGCATGTATAGGAGGGAAAGAGTTGATGATGGACATGACTGTCTTTGGAGATGATTAACCACAGCACTTATCACCACCTGGCACTATCCACTTTTGTATATACCACTACTATGTAAGTTTCATAAGAGCAAGAGGTTGTCTGTTTAGTTCACTATTATATCCCCAGTGCCCAGAATGGTACCTGGCCCATAGTAGGCACTCAATAATTATTTTGTTGAAAATTCTGTTCGAGAGCTTTTGTTTGGTTTTTGATTTTTTCTTCTGCAGTCCTGATTCTTCAGAACTAAAAGACTGTTAAAATAGGTTTCTTGTCCTTTGGGAAATTCTTTAAACCCAGAAGGCCAGTTGAAAAGATCCCATGACTCCTCTGTTGATAACTGTGTTTCAAACCTCTCAAATGTGTGCTGTGTACTAAGTCACTTCAGTCACGTCCAACTCTTTGTGACCCCATGGACTGTAACCCACCAAGCTCTCCTGTCCATGGGATTCTCCAGGCAAGAATACTGGAGTGGGTTGCCATGCCCTCCTCTAGGGGATCTTCCCGACCCAAGGATCAAACCCACATTTCTTATATCTCCTGCATTGGTAGGCAGGTTCTCTACCACTGGCACCACCTGGAAAGCCCTTTCTGATCACAGATCTAAGCAAAACCAAATCATCATTTCAGATGGCTGTAGAAAGAAAACCTCCACATACAGCCTGTGTTAGTTTGCTAGGGCTGCTGTAACAAAACACCACAGATGGGGAGGTTTAAACAACAGAAATTTCTTGGCTCACAGTTCTAGAGGCTGGAAGTCTCAGATCAAGGGGTCTGTAGGGCCGGTTCTTAGTAAGGGAAGGATCTTTCTGGGCCTTTCTCCTTGGCTTGTAGGTGACTGTCTTCTCCCTGTGTTTCTCCTTGGCTTATAGGTGACTGTCTTCTCCCTGTTTTTTCCTGGTTTTCCCTCTGTGCATATCTGTGTCCAAATTTCCCCTTCTTATTAGGACAGGAGTCATATTGGATAAGGGCCCACTCTCATGACCTCACTTTAACTGGATTACCTCTATAAAAACCCTCCCTTCAAATAAGGTCACATTCTGAGATGCTGGGGATTATCACTTCAACATATGAGTTCTGTGGGAATATAATTCAATGTACAATATAGCCTAAGATTGTCCTGCTTGTTCTGCAGCTCAGAGCCATTGTTCAATTTGACTAACTTGGAAGTATACTTTTAGACCAAAAAAAGATGGGAAAAACAAATTGTGAAATAACATGTTTTAAAACTCTGAAATCCAAAGAAGAAAACCTACAAAGCTTCAAACTCAGGACCAAAATTCTTAAGGAGCACACTGATGCCAAAAGGCAAGTCTTATGATTTAGCTATAGATTACTGGAAAATAGCAGCAATCATATTGCCTAGGAGTAGTGCTAAGAAAAATTAGACACCTACTTCACGGTGGAGAGGGAGGTGCAAGGGGGGGTTCAAGATAGAGGGGACCTGAACATAGGGAGTATACCTATGGCAGATTCATGTTGAGATATGGCAAAAACCACCACGGTATTGTAAAGTAATTATCTTCCAATTAAATAAATAAAAGCTGAAAAGAAAAGTTAGACAAAATATTGAAACAAGCAAGTTATTTGTATGACCTTTTAATGCTGTGCTAGAACATTGTCCAACAAGCCTGACTAAGGTTCAGCTGAGTCTCTAAAGGGATATAACTTGCTTGACATACAATTTACTACTGATTAGGATTTAAATATTTTATAAATCAGTGAAGTTCAAAGAACTTAGCAAAAACTGGTCCAGTGTGATGATTTTCTTTTCTGCTTATTAGAAAAGATCTCTAAGCTTACAGTTTTAGTGCCCTTAGGACATTAACTGGTTTTGTATCCATAGTAGCAATCTTATTTCAACATTCCTTTTTATTCACTCACTATATAAAGACTTCTCATATCCTTTTTGAATCAGATTGTTAAACTTTTGGCTTCCTCATTAATGAATTAAATCAACATTTGATACTGACTCACTGTCAGTTTGTCTATGAATTATGTTTTAATATTATGAAAATTATACCTTGGTAGTATCTTTTTCAAGCAAAGGTTATCAGCTAGGAGGCAGTAGGGTAAACAACTGTAAGATAGAATTGTCATTGTTAAAAAGCTGGACAAGAGATGTAGGAACTGAGTTTACTTCTGCCAGCAGGGGAGAGTGATACAACAGGTTTGAAAAGAACTTACACTGTCTCAACAGGAAGTATAAGCATCATTTTTCTAAAGAGTTTGAGAAAAAGAAAAATTTGCAATCACACTAATTTAAAATTAAAATGCCATGCTTACATATAAATTTCAAGATTCTAAGTTATTTTTCTCATAGGAAAGTCTGTAAAAAGAGTTTGACCAAATTTGCACTTCTGGTCATCTGAATGTCTGGTTACCTACTTATCTCTGTGGATTATTAATAAGTCAGTAAATTTGCATTAGAAATTTTCTTCTTTGCATATCTGACTCCAGTAGCTCATTTTTTATTGGTTTTCCTCAGTCGGTACCTACAGGTTTCTCTGTTCCCATTGAGATCTTTCATAACTGTGACAGATCTGTAACACTGCCAAGAAAATATGGTCTTCTTATTCTTTTTCTGTATCATGTGCATACATTCTGAAGCCAATTAGTATGTGAAAAATATGTAATATGTGTGAATTCAGACCCTAACTTTCCAAGAAGTAATATCCCTTATACTTTTGGACAAATGGCTTGTAGTACAGCAAATGGAATGGAAACTTTAGGACCCTCTGTTCACATGAGTCCTGTACACACCACCCCAGGAGGGTTCCTAGCAATTTTGTATTCCTAATTTGTATTATTTTTCTTAGAAAAGACCCAACCTAAGTTGTATAAACTACAAACCCTACAAATCCTGGATTTCTCTCTTAAGATAAACTGTTGTTGATTAGATGCCATTCCTGTTGTTGTTGTTGTTCAGTCACCAAGTTGTGTCCAACTCTTGGGACCCCATGGACTGCAGTATGCCAAGCTTCCCTGTCCTTCACTATCTTCCAGAGTTTGCTCAGATTTATGACCACTGAGTTGGTGATGCTATCTAACCTCTCATCCTCTATTTCTCCCTTCTCCTTTTGCCTTCAGTCTTTCCCAGCATCAGGGTCTTTTCCAACAATTTGGCTCTTCACATCAGGTGGCCAAAACATCAGAGCTTCAGCTTTAGCATCAGTCCTTCCAAAGAATATTCAGGGATGATTTCCTTTAGGATTGACTGGTTTGCTCTCTTTGCAGACCAAGGGACACTCAAAAGTCTTCTCCAGCACCACAATTCAAAAGCATCAATTCTTCAGCACTCAGCCTTCTTTATGGCCCAACTCTCACATTTATAAATGACTACTAGAAAAACCATAACTTTAACTATATGGACCTTGTTGGCAGAGTGATGTCTCTGCTTTTTAATATGCTGTATAGATTTATAAATGAATGAAAGAAAAGAGCTAAAGATGTTTTCTTGCCTGATTCATGCAGCTGGGAGTTTGTGGTGGGGAGGCAAAGAAGTGGAAAATGCACGAAACCTAGCAAGGCAACTCTTAGGGAAGATTTTGTCTGGAATGAGCCCTGACCTTTTTTTTTTACTTTTTCCAGGAACCAGGGGAGGAGGAGAAGAGGGGAGTAGGAAAAAAACTCCTACTCTTAAATGTCCCAGGGACTTTCAAGCCTGCTTAGGTGTTGGCCATCTCTATGATATTAACCACTTCCTCATGCAGGATGTAGGAAACATTGTTAAATATCCTTTTACTAAACTTTTTGCCTTGTGGCATCAGTTTTCTTGGCCAAATCTTTCTTATTGACTATTTTGGAAATTGTATACTATACAATTGTTGACAAGTAGCAATTTTGTGGGTTGGGATCTTTATGTCAGACTGAGAGCTTATGTTTTACCCACATGCATAGAGGAAACTAGGAAATAAAATATCTAATTTAGCTTGAGTGAAATGGGAAGTAGCTCTTATATTAATAAGATCCCAAAGGTAAAAAAAAAATTTATGAACTAACACACTCTGAGTACCTCTGTGGTTTTAGTTTTATCACAGTTTGTCCCTTTCCTGAAAAGTATTGAAATGGATGTCTGGAAAATGAAAATTTCACTGGAAGATTTTTTTAGTCCAGAAACTATTTTAAAATTAGTTTTGATTGGAACTGCTTTACTGTGAAGTTACTGGAATGATTTTTATTATATGCTGCTAAAACCATTCACTTCTGAGACTCCTTTCTTGACTTTTCCACCCTCCCCACTCCTATTTCAGTTAAAAGTCTGTTTCCTTTGTCATTCCTTCTCTGTACTAACTTCCAAATATTGATTTCTTGGTTTACATTAAGAATTTTACCAACAGCAGTCAACAAGATATCCTATGCTAAGAACAGTAAGAAAAATATGCAGTCTTTATAGTCTGATTACCCACAATTTTTGATGCTTTTAAAAAATCATTAGAACTGACTGATAAGAGGGTAAAAAATTGATAAGAACTACCTAAAAGTTAAAGTATGAGAAGAGATGTTGGTTCAAAAATCTATGAAAAGAAAACAAGTTATATACTTAAACAGTTTTTTAAACCTCTCAATTCTCTTCTTCAGTGTATACACACACACACACACACACACACACACATACAGTACATATATTGACAGAACTGACTCCTGCTATGTCATCTCCTCTGAGATGACACCCCAGAAATCTATGCCTTCCAGTATTTATTTGTTTGTTTAGTCCCCTCCCTTAGGGAGTCAGGGCCAACCCTGTGTTGTTACTGCACAGAGCAAGCTCCCTGCTCTTACAGCAGAGGCTCCAGTAAAGCCTTGCCTGAATTTCTTGTCTGGCCTCTGGTCAATTTCTACTGATTAAGGAAGTCAAGAACCCTGATCAGTAACATACTTTTTGATGCCCAATGTAGGGCAATTGTCCCCTTCTGGGGAGAGGATCTGAGCACCTCTAGGACCACTGAACACAGCTCTCCGTGGGTGAAATGTGGCCAACTGAATCTCTTGTTTCAGCATCACCACATTTGGTAAGTCTGCCTTCCTGGACCCTGGGGACCTCAGGACCCTCATTCAGCCATCGCTTTCCTCTCTTCCCTTTGTACTTTTTCCCTCACCATTTTCCCTTTCCCCTTTGTCTTTTTCCCTCTCTTGAAGCCTCTCTCTACTTCTCTCTCTGTCCTCTCTTACTTCTGTCCTCTCCTGAGAGAGTGGACATCCAACAGCTACAGCATCACTCCTCTCAGCTTGTGAGACCTGCTCCCTCTGGCCTGCAGTGGTTCACCTTGATGGGTGACAAGCAGAGGTGGAGAGGCTCGCCTCACACTGTGCAAACCTTAGCTGTTCCTTGATAGCTCGGCTGGTAAAGAATCCACCTGCAATGGAGGAGACCCTGGTTCGATTCCTGGGTCTGGAAGTTCCCCTGGAGAAGGGATAGGCTACCCACTCTAGTGTTCTTGGGCTTCCCTGGTGGCTCATATGGTAAAGAATCCACCTGCAATGCAGGAGACTTGGGTTCGATTCCTTGGTTGGGAAGATCCCCTAGAGAAGGGCATGGCAACCCACTCCAATATTCTTGCCTGGAGAGAGAGAAGCCATGGGCAAAGAAGCTTAGCAGGCTACAATCCATGGGGTCTCAGAGTCAGATGCAACTAAGCACAGCACACAGTACAAACCTTGGTCCAGTGGGATCTCCCTCATAAGAGATTTATGAGAGTGATAGAGGTTCAGACCTCACATTCTATAGTGGCTGAAAGTACAATTGTCCCAATATTCTCACCTTTAATTTCCTGCCACCATGAGAAGTCCTATTAGAAATGGGCTGAAGTGGCAGATTTTTATATTTTGGTCTACGCGTGGATGAGAGTTTCACCTGTGGACTGCAGTCCCTCAGATAACATACAACAGGCTGGTTTCCAGGTTGATCACCCCAGTGGGTTGTGGTCAGGATGCTCCCTTCTTCACTGTCCCTTTCTGGAAGCGTGTGGGTTGGTGCCTGAATAGACATCTACAGGGGACGAGTTGAAACTGCAATCTCCCTCTTTCTGTCTCTTTTTCATCTTTTCTGCCCCTCCTCTCTTTACCTCTCCTTTGATCCTCACCTCTGTCCTCCCGTCCCCTTTATCCAAAAATTTCTTGTTTGTGTCTTTGTTTTGTGACTGGTGTCTTTGTGATGTAGTTTTGTCTGTCCAACTGCTCCTGCAAGTCTCTGCCAACATTGTGAGCACAGTGGAGCACTCAAGCCTTGAAATACAAACACAGCCCACATTGCCCAAGACTCCAGCCTTGGGTTACTTAATGGGATTTTAAAGAACAAAAAGAAAAGACAGGAGTTTGCATTTTCCCCTCCTCTGCCTTTGCAATGTAACTAGTCTGCCTAGACTCTCAGGAACTACATGATTCATCTGTAGTCCCCCAGATTGGTGGGAGAAGAAGGGGGGTCCTTTTAAATTCAAGTGGGAAGACCATGAGATCTCTGGTTCTGTCTTTATGTAAAAGTTAACTTGTAAATGAGTTGTACTTAATTGGTTTAAAGGAAATTGAGGAACTTCCTTCCATGGGAGTCCAGCAATTAACACTCCATGCTTGGACTTCCCAGTGGTTAGGAATCCACCTGCTAGTATAGGGGACATGGGTTCAATCCCTGGTCTGAGAAGATTCCACACACCATGAGGCAACTAAGCCCCTGAGCCACAACTACTGAAGCCTGCATGCCCTAGAGACTGTGCTCCACAAGAGAAGCCACCGCAATGAAAAGCCCACTCACCGCAACTATACAAAGCTGGCAAGCAGCAACTAAGACCCAGTGCAGCCAAAAATAAATAAATAAATAATTTCTAAAAATAAATTAAAAAAAAAGACTCCATGTTTTCAATGCAAGGGGGCCAAGCTTCTATCCCTGCCTGGGGAACTAAGATACTACACACTACAGGACAGGGCCAAAAAAAGAAAAAGGAAATAGAGCCTCATATATGTATTCTCAAAAATATAGACGAGGTTCACCAGAATACAGGCTTCCCTTGTGACTCAGCTGGTAAAGAATCCACCTGCAATGCGGGAGACCTAAGTTCCATCTCTGGGTTGGGAAGATCCCCTGGGGAAGGGAAAGGCTACCCACTCCAGTATTCTGGCCTAGGGAATTACATGGACTGTATAGTCAATTGGGTCGCAAAGAGTCGGACATGACTGAGTGACTTTCACTTTCACCAGAATACATTTTGGGTTCATGTGATCTGGGAAATATTCAATATTTAATTACTATCTGGTATTAAATCTAGCTTAAGCTTGTGGGTTTAATTAATACAGACCTCTCTTTGGACTTATCAACATTAAGGATACTACTTTTGCTGTACCTAGGGTTACTGGAAGTCAATCAGTGCCTATTGTCTTTGTTATGAAATCTGTTGACGGGGAAGACAACCTGACATGATTAAAATTTTTAAGTAAATGTAACTGGAGTAAGAACTTTCTGGTAAACTCTATAAAAATAATTATGTTTTGGACACGTCCATCTAAAATAATCTCTCCAAATGTTGGTAAATTGAAATGAAACTAAGTTGAATAACAGAAATTCATTTACTATCCAGGTCATTTCAAATAATATAAAATAACTGAGAACATTAATTGCTAAACAGGTCTAAATTTACCTACTTTTGTCTTCTTGTGAGAGAGAAACTAAAGATATTTGGTGCCACCTTGAGACTTTTTTTAACCAATCTATAAAATGCTAATGTAGAAGACAGCTCATGGTTGCTTAAGGAAAGCAGGACATGTGTTTTCAGAAAGGAAGATGTGAGGGATGGAAATATATTTTGTTGAAAGAGAAAAGGGTGATTTTATCCTCCAGCTGGTTATTTCTGAATGGAAAGAGTAAGGAACAAAGTATGGCTTCAGAAAGTTATAGAAGGTTTGCAGAAAGGGAACATTGAGAAAAGAATTTTGTATGTGGCAAGGGTCTTCTAAGGTTGGATTAAATTTAATTACGTAAATGGATTTTTATTAAGAGTAGGCTGATACAGGACAGGATTTGGTTTTTCTCTCTCATAAGAGAACAAAGGTTTCCTGGAATGCTCCTTTTGATATCAGATTGTGTCAGTTCCCTTTAAGTGATCTATATTTATTCTTTTAATATTTTTCCACTTTAGGTTAAGAAATAATGATTTCACAGTGACCCATGATTCTATCTGATCAAGTATTTTGAAACTATGTGAGACTTTTGACAGACTTCCAAAATATCAAATTCTATGGAAATTCTCTTGACTTCCAGTTAACTTTGGGGTGCTTCAGGAGGCCCCTGGAACATCCCAAAGAGAGATCCTAAACTAATTGGCTTAATCTATAAAGAGAGGTTTGCCACATTCTCAGAGAACCCTGGCAAGTTTAGGGATAAATTCGTCAGGCTGGTGTTGATTTTCTGTCTCACCTGGCAGGACATCATGTTTATTCTGGCTCACTCACTCTCGCACCCCGGATGAAAAGGAGTATATACTGAGAAATGCCAGGGAACTCGCAAATGGCCCACTGGCCATCAATCTGCACTACCAAATTTATCAGGTGGGTGGGGATGCAATCCCAGAACATGACCCACCTGGGGACTATGAAGATTGTGTAGGCCAGGCTAGGATGAGATGTTGTATTGCTTGTCTATCAGAAGAAATGAAGAAGGTATATGGCAAAGCTTGTAAATTATGATAAGGTCCAAGAGGATACCCAGTAAATAGATGAAAACCTGGCAGTCTTCCTGAGTCAGGTGACAAAGGCATTCAGGAAGCACACCAATATAGACTGAGTCCACAGAAGGGAGGACACTATTGGCCATGCATTTAATCACTCAGGCTACTACTCCTAAAATTTGGAGAAAATTACAAAAGCGTGAGGCTGGGCCACAAAACCCATTATCAACCTTGGTAGAAGAGCCCTTCAAGGTCTCTAACACTGAGACTTAATGGAAGAGGCCAATGAGGATAAGAAGCTAATAAAGAAAATGCAGCTTTTGTTGCTCTGATTCACCCACCACCTTGACAGGGCTCTGGACAGCCAAGAAGGCTGGACAGACCACCCAGAACCTCCCTGGGCCCAAACTAATGTACCTTTGGTTGTAAAGGGGGCATTGGAGGGAGGAATGTCCTGAGTGCCCTCCTGTGGGACACCTGAGGGCAACTCCAACCAGCTCCAGTTCCTTGTGAATCTCTCAGATGACAGATCCCCACACACTGACTGATGGTGCCTTCCCAGCTCCAGATCCCACACAATCCATCCTCACTTCTCCAGTGGAGCTTCAGATCACCCTTGATGCTGCAGGTAGGAGAACTGAATTTCTTGTAGACACTGGAGCCACCTCCCCTGTTTTGACTTTGCTGGCCGGCCCCCTCTCCAACAATGACTGTACTGACAGGATTTGAGAGGCAGCCAAAGATAAGGGGATTAATGTCTCCCCTTGTCTGCAGAATCAGGTCCATTATTATTACTCACTCCTTTTTATATATGCCAGAATGCCCTGTGTCCCTCCTTGGGAGAAATTTGGTAAATAAGGATCTAGACAGGGTGAAGTCCAAGGAGGTAAAGAATCTGAACAGAGAATGCATCTGTTAGTAGCCCCATATGATCCACCCATTGGGTATCAAAATATCCCCCAAGAAATCAGAGAACAGGTAGATTCTGCAGTTTGGGATACCTCAGTGCCAGGAAGGGCTACATGTGTTCCCTCAATAAAAATAATGTTAAGGCCTGAGGAGAAATATCCCTGGAAGAGACAATATTCCTTAATGCCTGAGGCCCTGAGGAGACTCAAACTGCTGCTCAGCAAATCCCTAAAACACGGACCCATTACGCCCTGCCAATTCCCTTGCAACACCTCCCTCCTCCCCATTCAGAAGCTTAGTGAGGAGTATCAGTTTGTGCAACACTTACAAGCAGTGAGTGAGGCAGTCATCCCTATTCACCCATTGGTGACAAACCCATACCCCCTCCTCATCCAAGTGCCAAACAACAACCAGTATTTCTCTGTTTTGGACCTCAACGATGCATTTTTCTGTATTCTCTACATCCAGACTCTCAGTTTCTTTTTGCCTTTGAATGGAGGGACCCTGACCCCTGGGGACTAACAAGTATACCTGGACAGTGCTTCCCCAGGGTTTTCAGGACAGCTCCCATCTTTCTGGAAATGCATTAGCAAGGGAACTGAGGGAACTGAGCCTTGAGAAGGGAACTCTGCTGCAATATGCTGATGATCGGTAAGTAATAACTAAAAAGATTCAAATCAAAACACTGTTAGGGTCCTAAATTTTCTGGCAAAAAATGAGGATATAAAGTCTCTCCCACCAATGCTCAGATCTCACAGCAACAGGTTCAATATTTAGGATTTGTTTTGACCCCAGGGGCAAGAGCCCTGGTCACAGATGGAAAAATAGCAATAAGTGCATTACCAAAT
Source organism: Antilocapra americana (assembly GCA_007570785.1). Taxonomy (NCBI): domain Eukaryota; kingdom Metazoa; phylum Chordata; class Mammalia; order Artiodactyla; family Antilocapridae; genus Antilocapra; species Antilocapra americana. The sequence continues at coordinate 275,483 of ML662903.1, forward strand.
CCAACCACAAGGGGGCAGCTTCGAGGCTTTCTCGGGATGTCTGGGTTCTGTCATATCTGGATTCCAAATTATGGCCTTATAGGAAAACCCCTATATGAGGCTCTAAAGGGAGGAGAAAGGGAACCCCTTCAATGAAATAAGGATCACCAGCGGGCCTTTGAGACTCCAAAGACTGAGTTTAGTGGAGCACCAGCACTGAAGTTTCCAGATTTAGACAAGCCCTTGAGAGAGCCCCTTGGACTGCAAGGAGATCCAACCAGTCCATCCTCGAGGGAATCAGTCCTGAATATTCATTGGAATGACTGATGCTGAAGCTGAAACTCCAATACTTTGGCCATCTGATGTGAAGAACTGACTCATTTGAAAAGACCCTGGTGCTGGGAAAGATTGAAAGTGGGAGAGAAAGGGGACGACAGATGAGATGGTTGGATGGCATCACCGACTCAATGGACATGAGTTTGAGTAAACTCTGGGAGCTGGTGATGGACAGGGAGGCCTGGCGTGCTGCAGTCCATGGGGTCGCAAAGAGTCGAACACGACTGAGTGACTGAACTGAATTGAACTGAACTTACCCCGAACTTACCCTCATGTTCATGAGAGGTCAGGGATTGCACTAAAAGTCTTGACTCAAAATCTGAAACTGGATCAGAGAGCACTGGCTTATTTTTCAAAACAACTGGAATCAGTGACCCTAGGATGGCCAAGCTGCCTGTGGGCAGTAGCAGTCACAGCCCTGTTGGTTATGATGCTTCCAAGATCACCCTGGGACAACACTTAGATGTGTTAACCCCTCACCAGGTACAATCTGTGCTGGAAGTCAAAGGACATCACTGGTTGACAAGAGGAACGTTAACAAGATATCAGGCCCTCCTAATGGACACCCCTGACATTATCTTAAGGGTGAGCCAAACAAAAAATCCAACAGCTCTGCTTCCAGCTGTTGAGAGCGCAGCCTTAGTGCACCAGTGTATAGAAGCCACAGAAAAAACTTATTCCAGGAGGTCTGATCCTCTAGATGAGCCTTGAGGTCAAATGCTTTACTGATGGGAGCAGTTTTGTATAAATGGGAACCCCAAAAGGCAGGGTGTGCCATAGTCAGTCTAGATGAAGTTATAGAAGCCAAGACCTTGCCACTTCAAACACTCACCGAGAAGGCTGAACTAATTGCATTAATGAGAGCATTGCAATTAGGGAAGGATAAGAAATTGAAGATTTTTACTAACTCTAAATATGGGTTCCAAGGGCTACATGCTCATGCTGCCATTTGGTAAGAAAGGAGAATGTTAACTGCTAAAAACTCCCCCATAAAACATAAAGATTTGATTCTGGCTCTATTTGAAGCAGTGCAGCTTCTGACCCAGGTAGCAGTAAATAGGGCCCATCAGAGGGGTGGATCCTTTGTGAGTTAGGGGACTAGCAAGGCTGATCAAATTGCAAAACAGGCAGCTTGATCACAGGAATCTGAACAAGTTATGGCTCTAGCAAGTGGTCCCCCTGAACTCCCTAGCCTTCACCAGTATTCCACACAGGAACAAGAACATGCTGAGAAATGGGGTTATGAGAAGGGAATCGCCAGCTGATACTAAAAAGGAGGATAAGATTCTAATCCCTGAGGTCCAACAATGTAAACTCACTAAGAGTTTACATGATGCCACCTGCTCTGGGAGGGATATATTACGGGACTTGATGCAGAAGGTCTTTTTGGTGAAGGAGCTTAAAAGAACAGTAAAATAAGTAATACATGTGTGTGATTATGTGCCCAAAATAACCCACAGACCCATCCAATACCCCCCTTCATTATTCAGTTCAATCCAACACCAAGATACGTACCTGGAGGAACACTGGCAGTTAGATTTCATCCAAATGTCCCCACTGTGAGGATATAAACATCTTCTGGCATTTGTTGATACTTCCACACCCAATCTGAAGAGGTTAATGACATCTGTAAGTTCCCTTTAAAGGAAATAATTCCTCTGTTTGGATTTCCAAAATCCCTCCAGAGCAATAACAGGCCTTCTTTTGTAGCCAAAATCAAACAAGGACTCACAATGACCCTAGGAACAATTACACACCTCTTGGTACACCCAGTCTTCAGAGAAGGTAAAGAAAATGAACCACACTTTAAAGAAAACCATGGTGAAGCTCTGCCAAGAAGCTCATGAACCCTGGACCAACTTGCTTCCTATTGTACTCCTCAGTGTCCATGTACCCCTCAATAGTGGTCTGAGGCTTAGCCCATTTGAAATGACCAATGGAGGCCTTTTCTTACTACTGACTTTCTACTGGATGAAGACATGAGCTAGGCCCTGAGATATATTATTAATCTGGGACAAGGTCAGAAGGCAATCCAGTACTGTGCCCCCAAGGCAGTGCCTGCTTCCACTAAAAATACAGAGGAAGGAGCAGTTCCTTCACAAATAAACCCCAGGGACCAAGTTCTTCTTAAAATCTGGAAAGAAGGGTCCCTCCCAATACCAACTATTGCCAAAATGCAAGGGCTTCTATGATATAATTTCAACCACTTCCACTGTTGTCAAACTACAAGGGATATCCAGTTGGGTACATTTATCCAAACTAAAGTGTTTACCTTCAGAAACCCCACAGGTCACAGCAGAACAATACACCTGTAAGCCAGTGGAAGATCTGAGGTACCTATTTAAAAGAGGGACACCATCAACAGATAAGCAAAATGATGTAGTATGTTGGCTCCTATTTAAAATCTTAATGTGACCTCTCTTGTTTCCTTGGCTGATGTGATGCTTGACAATTCTCTGACCCTTGATAGCCTTCTGGCAGAACAAGGCAGAGTGGCTTCATGATTTTGGCAAAGGCAATATTGCCTTCCTTGTCTGTTCAACAGTTCAGGAAGCCCAAAGTTAAGCCTGGTTCCTTCCCTTACTTGGCCCTTTCATGGCTATTGTTGTTCTTCTCTCCTTTTAGCCCTTGTGTGTTTAACCTCTTGGTTACTTTGCATCTTTTAGGCTCCAACAATTTGAAATAAGTCTCATAATGATGGCTCAAGGAATGCAGTCCATTCCAGCAGAAAGTGGGCCTGTTCCTACAGTTCCTCAGAACAGTCAGTGAGGGGCTTCTACACCCCTAGGGTAAGTTAGGGTCTGTGGCCCCTGTCCAGCATGAAGAAGTTTCAAAAGAAGAGACCTTTAGCCCCTTGTTTGTTTAGTTGCTCAGGTATGTCTGGCTCTTTGCAACTCCATGAACAGAAGCCCGGCAAGCTCCTCTGTCCATGGGATTCTCTAGGCAAGAATACTGGAGGAGGTTGCAATTTCCTTCTTCAGAGGATCTTCCTGACTCAGGGATCGAAGCCACATGCCCTGTTTGGCACTTGGATTTTTTTTACCACTGACTATGCCTTAAGAGTGAATGTGGAGTCTCTCAGGGGGAATGGGACAGGCCTGGGAACATTTGCTGTAGTGCTGCAATGCTTGCACCTGGTCACACCTCTCTTCCAGCAACAAATTGCAAAGAAACTATATGGAACTAAAAATAACTGTACATGCACAGTTGGGGCAAATATGGGACCCAAAAGATACAAAAAGACCAAAAATTCCAACTGCCACTTTTGAAGAACCTAATGCAAAAACAGAGTGTCGAGAGCAAAAGCAAGGTACTGCACATGCCTCCCTGCACACAACGCCACCTAATGGGTGGGCAAAACACCTAAGCCACCCGTCCAGCCTGACTCCTGGACACACTCCTACACTCACTCCATATAAGGAACAAGCTTGCCCCCGACTCATAGAGTGAGCAAGCAAGGGAATCTATCATTTTGTTCTCTCTCCTGCCTGGGGCAGCACGGTGGGCCACTAAAGCCTTGTCTCAGTTTCTTGTCTGGCCTCTGGTTAATTTCCATTGTGTGCAAAATGCCGAGAACAATGTGACCAATAGAATCCAGTGAAAGTGATGTGTCATTTCTGAAGTTACATTTTAAGAGGGCTTGCAGCTTCTGCCTTGGTCTCATGGAAAACTTATCCTTGGAGCCTTCAGCATCATATGTTGAAATATGAACACCTTAAAGCTACCTTGTTGGAGAGATCATACACAGAGAGGCCCTGAGATTTGATGTAGAATGATTCAGCCATTTGAGTTATCTGTCTGAAGCTCTGGATGCAGCATGAAACTGGATTTGAGCTGTCCCCCCTGGGCCCTGCTTAAATTACAGACTCAAGAGGAAAATAAATAATTGTTGTTTTAAGCCATTAAGTTTGTTACACAGCAATGGATCATTGAAACACTCCTCTCCTCCTTTATCCTTCACTTGAAAAGTGTCTCCTTAGGTGAGTACAGAGTGAGCAAACATGGGTCAGGTCAACTAGAGAAAAGGGACTTTTCCAGCCGCCATTGCTGGAGTAACTGGTTTATCCATGCTGTGAAGATATACATCTTCAGTGCTGTCTTCTGAAAGGTAAATAACTATCATTTCTGTGGTCAGGACACTCAGGGGACCCAGACCATATCTGCAGCTTGTGTCCAGGTGCAAACCCACAACTCAACTTATTAATACAGATGAACATCCACCTATTTCACTGAACATGAAGGATTAGTTTCTCTCAAAAAGATATCACAAGAGTATAAGTAGCAGGAGGATTACAGGCAGAAGGAATGACCAATTTCTTTCTGGACTCTACAGAGTTAGGACTGCCAGCACATATGCCCTTTTAGGACCTGCTCCCCACTCGTGTTTGCAAAACAGAACTCATCCTATGGCTGAAGCAATTAGATCAGGGGTGTGCACGTGGCCGATGAGTAACCATTCCATTATTGTGCATGGGGGTGAGCATGCTAAATGGCTTCAGTTTGACTCTTCATGACCCCATGGACTGTAGCCTGCCAGGCTCCTTTGTCCATGGGATTCTCCAGGCAAGAATACTGGAGTAGGTTGCCATGCCCTCCTCCAGGGGATCTTCCTAACCCAGGGATCCAACCCGAGTCTTCTGCAGCTCCTGCATTGCAGGTGGATTCATTACCACCGAGCCACTGGGGAAGTCCAATCTATTAAAGTGACTGGCCAACACTTTATCTGGTTATCTTCCTTGAGAATATGAGCTAAGATGTAAAGAAACTCTAGCATGCAGTTGGACAGAAAGGAATGAGGAATCAGGGTGGGATGACTATTCTCAGCCATGTGTTATGCCAATGAGTAAGTAAGAAGAGCTGGTTTGTAGGGGAAAAAAACGGTAATGAGAATTCATTGGCAGGGGCAGGAAGGGGGGAGAAAAGAAAGAGCATGAGTGAACTCTAGCACTAGCTCTGTTCATTGGCTTTGAATATGCCCTAGTTTAAATAATTTAATCATTAAACTGTAATAATTATTAAACTATTTCATTTTTGGTCAGAGGTGATGGTGGGATGGGATTTAGCAAAAAGGGGATTTTATCTTCACTTTTTTTTAAGGGTCCCTGAAAACATCACTATTGGATATAGATTTTGTTTTAGGTTTAAGTTTCTCATTAGTGAATACTTCAAAACCATAAACTTTAGAGATTGTTTCTCTAAAATTAGTTTTGTTTGTTCATTAAGAGGAACAGCATTACTGTGGTACAGAGTTCCCAAGGCATCAGAAGGCCCAAGCAGATACTTCTTTACTTCTTTCAGATGAATCAGAGAACAAATTTAGGAGGAGGGAGCCCTGAACAGCACAGGTTCTGGATCTTTCTAGACCCTGTCTAACCACTCTCACTGTGACTACAGATTAGTCTCTTTACCTCTGTGGACCTCTGTTTCCTCTATTGTACTACATGGTAGTCACAATTTTAACCTTTTATGAATGTAAAACATCTAAGGGTCTTACTCAAAATATTGTCACATAGACTTTTCATCTCACTCTGAAGAAAAAAAAAAGTGTGTACTGGGTAAAACCTCTATTGCTTAAGATCTGGAACTTAAATTAACAGTAATTTCTAATACTTGAGCACATGTACTGTTCTTCCTGATTGTGCAATAAATGGCAGGAAGTGAAAAAGGGAACATTCTTAATGCTCAAGTTAAGTCAGAGGCTCATTAAGGATATACATTAGATGTGAATAAGTGTGGGAAAGTAGAAAATTAACCAAATTTAAGCCTACACTAATCTGCATTTGATGTCTTACCAAATGCCAAAATACTGTGCTCAGAGAATTAAACCAACAACTTACCTTTTCTATTACACAAGCAATACATGTGTATTGCAGTAAAAGTCAACTCAAGTATAACATATGTTAATATTTAATATATATATTTTAAAATATCTTCAGACAAACCCTATAGCATTTATTGAGAATATGTCTGATAGTTTATATGGCAATGCTTATGTCCTCCCATGAGGCTATAAATTCCATGAGGAGAAGACTTTTACCATTACTCTCCCCCAACCCCTCCACTTTAGCCACTTTGGAAAACAATACGGAAAGCCTGTAAATGTTTCCTTCACTAGTGTGCAAGCATTCATTTGACAAACGTCTTATTGAGCAGTTAGTGTGGAGCTGAGCAAGGCTTGCGGGATTTAAAAAAAGACGGGGCTTTTTGGTCTCGAGAAATTCACAGCTCCAAAAAGGAGACAGTACAAAAATACCTACTTTTCTAAGTTCTTGTTCAATTTTAGAGTAATTCGTGGAAGCTCTAAGAAAGCACATTAGAGAGGGCAAGGAGGGTCAGAAAGGTCGTTGGGGGAATTTCCTGAGGGGGTGACACTAGCCAGACGACGTGGGGTCAAGGATCGAGGCCAGTGAATTTCAGGACCCTTCCTGCACTAGCAGGAATTCCTGTTTCCTCACCAACAGCATCACAAAACTGAAGTCTGATGTTCAACTTGAGTGCCCTTCTGAGTCTAGAACTTGGAAGCTGAGAATCTAGGGCAAAAAGACCTCGCTGTCACAGATGTACTACCGGCAACCGGACAGTCCAGTTGAGTTCAAAGAGGGGTGGGGCAGGTTAGAAGCTGGGTCTGCTGTGAAGACACCGAAGCCGGCCGGACCAGCCCCTGGAGGCTGGCACAGGAGACGGGCGAAGATTGGTTGTGTGTGAGCGTCGAGTTCTCTTCATAGGCTGTGCACGGCAGCTCGCGGGATTTTGATTGGTTCCTCGAGCGCTGAGCGATCATTGGCTGCGGTGGGTTGTCAGGACAACTGAGCGGAAAAAGAAAAGGGGTGTTGGGCCTGGCTGGCAAACCTGGGCTGCGGGCTACTGGGCGGTTCCGCGGGGCCGTATTCGGACCGCTGCGGGGCCTGGGCGCCCGGGGTTCACATCATAGCTCCAGGAGGTGCCTGAGCCAGCGGGCCGGCGAGGAGTAGCGGCCAGTGAGACCCCGCGGGCCAAGACCATGGGCTGCTTCTTCTCTAAGAGGCGGAAGGCTGAGAAGGAGTCGCAGCCAGAGGACGAGGAAGTGCAGCCGAAGCAGTACAGCTGGGACCAGCGCGAGAAGGTAGAGTCCCTTAGCGGCTGGTCTCAGTCCTGCTGAGCAGCTCGGCGAGGGTCCCCCGTGGCCAGGCAGCGCTAAGGTGGCGGGCCCAGCTGCTGCTGCTCTTGCGCGGGTGCTCTCTCCTGCGAGTTGTTGAAGTCGAAGTGAATGACTTTTGGGGGAGCCATGAAACTGAACGCTAGAGAAGGCTTCAAGGAGGGCGGTGTGTCTCTGGATGGGACCCTAGAGCTCATTGTCCAGGAAGTTGGACACTGCGGGCTTTCCCTCCTCTCTGCATCCTGCCCTCCAGTCAGAGAATGGACTCCAGAGAAGGAAGGAGAACCTGAAATGCCCCAAATCACGTCTGCTCATTTCACTTGCAGCACCGAGCAGGGTTTTGTCCAGTCCTCGAGTTACATTTGGGACTGATCTCATCTCTTTTGCAGCTTATGTTCTTTCTGTGGCTGTTTTCTCTTTTGTCTGCCCTATCCAGTAAATCTCTGGTGCCTTCTGATATATTCCACTGCAGAATTTTCTCAATGACAAAGTGGACCATTTGACATATACAGCCCTGCTTTCCCTCCTCTTCCAATTACCCAAAAGGAATAATGAAAATCAAATCAGTCTTTGGAATGTGTGTTAAGACTGTAAGGTGAAAATAACCAACATAAGCTAGGCAGTATTTTACTGTTGAATGAATGAAAATGCCCTTATTTTTACTTTTCTTTATAGCCAGGAACGAAAAACCTTTGAACACATCCACTACCTTTGAACTGTTTTACAGTCTTACACAAAACACACTTAGTCATAAATTTCATAATGCTTCCTCTTTCTACATAGTTCTCCATTTATGTTTAGAAAAATACTTTCATAGATCCATTATTTTTTTTCTCTTCCAAACAAAATGATAATGCTCAGGGCTGGTGCACCGGGATGACCCAGAGAGAGGGAATCGGGAGGGAGGAGGGAGGGGGGTTCTGGAAGGGGAACATATGTATACCCATGGCAGATTCATGTCAATGTATGGCAAAACCAACACAATAAAGTAAAGAAAATTAAAAAATAATAATAATAATTTTTTTTTAAATTGGACTCCTTTTTACAGACTTCTCAGCCCCATCTTTCTGCCCCTGCTTCACAGGGTTGCATAGTTTGTTTATTCTATTTTAGCCACACTCGATAGCAGCATTTTAAAAATTATATTTATTTATTTTTAATTGATGATTGCTTGACAATATTGGTTTGCTTTCTGCCATAATCAACATGAACTAGCCATAGGTGTACATATGTCCCCTTGCTCTTGAACCTCCCTCCCACCTCCTACCCTTTCCCACCCCTCTAGGTCCTTACAGAGCCCTGGTTTGAGTTCCCTGAGTCATACAGCAAATTTCCATTGGGATAGCAGCATTTTATAACATAGGAGTGGAAAGTACTGTACTTTCTTTCTGAAAGCAAGCCCTTTTAAAAATCTTTTATACTGTTAGAGAATTACCAGCTTACATTTTGAGATAATGTAGATACCACATTTCCCAACATTGCCTTTTCTTTTTGGACTTTTTTGTTCTTTTGGAATTACTAAGAATTCATTCTCAGGCACCTCTAATTTATGATGTCCTACTAAGTTTTATATGATTTTAAAGTTTTTTTTTCTGCTCCTTAACTCATGAGCATATCCGATATGGGTAGTGTGCATACGTTCTATATTAATCCAGTGATATTTTTATTGAATTTAACATGGTCTTGCTTGCTCCTAGAAGATTTTAATTGTACCTTAAAAGAAACAGGATGCAAATACAGCCCAGAGAACATGAATGAGCTATATTGAAGGTATATTAAGAGCATGGTTTGTATTAAAAATTTAGATCTCTGTAATGTGATCATGAAATATAAACAATTTTAAGTTACATCAGACAATTACTATTCAACTTGTAAGACTTGGCTGTAAAAACAAAGTGCATTACCTAAAAAGTTTCCTTGCAACTTGGAAAAGTGGTGTTTAGACTTTTCTTAGGTTGTGTAATCAGTATCCTTATTGAGAATTACCCTCAGGGGTTTGGATTTTGAGTTGTGTAATTGAGTCAGTCTTAGGGGACTGAAGCTAGAAGAAATTGTCTCTATTAGAAAGAATGTTTGGGGACTTAAGTGTTGTCATGACAACTGATTTACTGTAAACAACAGTGTAAGAAGCTCCTTTTCTGTTGCTGTCTTTGAAAAAGAAAAAACTTATCATACACTTACTACATTGACAAGATGCAAAGTATTTTTGGATTGTAAGATCTGTGTTTAAATCATTTGGAAAGAAATGCTTGTATCCTTGTTATCTGTATGCTGCTTACCATAGCTAGGCAAATTATTCAATATATATGTTCTCAAACACCAAGGAAGACTCACAATGACGAGAATTATCTTCCCTGCTCTTGAAGAGCTAACTGGCATTTTTTAATTAAAACAGGAAATATTTAAGTACAAAGGAAGGATGAGTAATACAGAAAAATAGCTTTCATTTTCTAGTTATACTGTTCTCTTCCTAGATGATAGAAATGGTGGCATAGGTATTAAAGATGTGATTTTGAGCACGGACAGTACATATTATATCCTCTCAGTTTCCTCAGCTACAAAATGAAACCTGGTAAAGATTTCTCTACTATTTAGTCAGGTAAAGACCTGTACTGAGGAAGAGAGGTTAGACATCTCTGGCTACTTCTGAGGACAGAACTTGGGCAGGCAGAACCAATCTTAATACAAGGCAGATCATAACTCGAGAGTTGTTCATCACCAGAAGAGATGGCTTTATGAAGAACCAGTCTTCATGTTGGTCAGAACATTCACACAGAGGTTGGATGGTGATCTACTAGAAAGAAGTATCTGCATTGAGTAGGGGGCTGCTTTTGAGTAGATAGTGTTTTTAACCTTTTAAGTACCTAAGGTATTTTGTTACCCATGGTTGCCTGCCAAACTACCCCAAAACTTAATGTCACAGAATAATGGCAAGTACTTATTTTGCTCACAACTCTGCAATATGTGTGGGGCTTAGCCGGGTTGGCTGTCTGCTCTGTGTGTCATCAGTTGCAGCAACTTGACTCGGGAATGGAGGATCTGCTTTCAATACGACTTAATCACAGAGCTGGCTGGCAAGTTGATGCTGGCTTTTGGCTGGAAGCTCAGCTGGGGCTATGGGCCAGGGGCCTCATCATGTAGCCCCGGCTTCCCCACAGCATGATGGCTGGATTCCAAGGGCAAGTTTCCTGAGACTTGTAGAAGCTGCATGGCTTTTTCTAACTGCTCTCTTAAGTGATGTAGCATTACTTCTGCCATTTTTTTTTTGGCCATAACTCGAAGCATGTGGAATTTGGGATCTTAGTTCCCCAACCAGACCAAGGATGTAAACTGTGCCCCCTGCCCAGAGTCCTAACCACTGGACCCCCCAGGAAGTATCTGCCATATTGTTTATTGAGGCAATCACAGATGTCACCTACATCCAAAAGAAGGGATTCTCTTGATGGGAAAAATGTTAAACTTGTCGACTTGTTTTAAATCCTTCACATAAAGTTGTTACTTAACAGAAATAACTAGTTCTTTCTTTGTTCATTTAAAAATAGTTTTATTGAGATATAATTAATAGGCATACAACAAGTTCACAGAGTTCTTTTTTTTTATTAGTTTTGCCATACAATGACATGATATCGCCATGGGTTTACATATGCTCCACCTCCAGAATCCCCTTCCCTCCTCCCTCCCTCCTCCCTCCCCCCAGGAAATCTCGATGCACCAGCCCCAAGCATCAGTCCTGGGCTGGCGATTGATTAGTTTCCATCACTGTGATGTAATTTTTTAACATTTTCATCCCTCACAAAAGAAACCCAGATCCATAAGTAGTTACTACCTACTCCCCTCAGCCCCTGGAAACTGTAATTTTACTTTCAATCTCTAGAGATTTTGTCTATTTGGGACATTTATCAGTGAAATCATGCAGTATGTGTTCTTTTGTATACTTTCACTTAGCATGTTTTTGAGGTTCATCCATATTATAGCATATATCAATAATTTATTCCTTTTTATTGCTGAATAACCTTAACATAGAGTAGATATTTTATTTGATCTTATTTATAACTAAATTTTATTTATTTTACTATCCATTTTGTTAGACATTTGGCTTATTTCCACTTTTTGGCCATTACATACCACTCCTAAGTATATATCCAAGAGAAATTAGAACATACTTCCACACAGAAGCTTGTACACAAATATTCATAACAGCATTATTTGTATGGCCAAAAAGTGGAAATAAGCCTGATAACTAGAACAGTAGCATCATTTCCTCAAGTTTCCTCATGCCCTTCTGTAGTCAACTCTGCCTCTAGCCTCTGATCAGTTTTTTTTAATTAAATGATAATTGCTTTAGAGAATTTTGTTGCTTTCTGTCAAACCTCAACATGAATCAGCCATAGGTATACATATATCCCTTCCCTTTTGAGCCTCTCTCCTGTCTCCCACCCCATCCCACCCCTCTAGATGACACAGAGCCCCTGTTTGAGTTCCCTGAGCCATACAGCAAATCCCCATTGGCTATCTATTTTACATATGGTAATGTAAGTTTCCATGTTACTCTTTCCATACATCTCACCCTCTCCTCCCCTCTCCCCATGTCCATAGGTCTATTCTCTATGTCCGTTTCTCCATTGCTCCCCTGCAAGTAAAATCTTCAGTACCATTTTTCTAGATTCCATATATATGTGTTAGAATACGATATTGATCTTTCACTTTCTGACTCACTTCACTCTGTATAATAGGTTCTAGGTTAATCCACCTCATCAGAACTGACTCAAATGTGTTTATTTTTATGGCTGAGTAATATTCCATTGTGTACATATGCCAAAACTTCTTTATCCACTCATCTGTCGATGGGCATCTAGGTTCCTTCCATTTTCTAGCTGTTGTAGATAGTGCTGCAATGAAAAATGGGATACATGTGTCTTTTTCAATTTTTCTTCCCTCAGAGTATATGCCTAGGAGTGGGATTGCTGGGTCATATGGTGGTTTTATTCCTAATGTTTTAAGGAATCTCCATATCGTCTTCCATAGTGGCTGTATCAATTTACATTCCCACCAACAGTGCAAGAGTGTTTCCTTTTATCCACACCCTCTCCAGCATTTATTGTTTGTAGACTCTTGGATGAGGGCCATTCTGAACGTTGTGAGGTGATTATCTCGTAGTTTTGATTTTCCTTTCTCCAGTAATGAGTGATATTGAGCATCTTTTCATGTGTTTGTTAGCCATCTGTATGTCTTCATTGGAGAAATGTCTGTTTAGGTCTTTCCCCCACTTTTTGATTGGGTTGTTTGTTTTTCTGGTATTAAGTTGTATGAGCTGCTTATAAATCTTAGAAATTAATTCTGTGTCAGTTGTTTCATTTGCTAATATTTTCTCCCATTCTGAGGGTTTTCTTTCCACCTTGCTTAGAGTTTCCTTTACTGTGGAAAAGCTTTTAAGTTTAATCAAGTCCCAATTGTTTACTTTTGTTTTTATGTCCGTTACTCTAGGAGGTGGGTCACAGAGGATCTTGCTTTGATTTACGTCATTGACTGTTCTGCCTGTGTTTTCCTCTGAGAGTTTTATAGTTTCTGTTATTACATTTAGGTCTTTAATCCATTTTTGAGTTTATCTTTGTGTATGGTGTTAGGAAGTGTTCTAATTTCATTCTTTTACATGTAGCTGTCCGGATTTCCCAGCACCATTTATTGAAGAGGTTGTCATTGCCCCATTGTATATTCTTACCTCCTGTGTCAAAAATAAGGTATCCATAGCTGCTTGGGTTTATTTCAGGGCTTTCTATCATGTTCCGTTAGTCTATATTTCTTTTTTGTGTGTGCCAGTACCATACTGTCTTGATGACTGTAGCTTTGTCGTATAACCTGAAGTCAGGAAGGTTGATTCCTCCAGCTCCATTCTTCTTTCTCAAAACTGCTTTGGCTATTTGGGGTCTTTTGTGTTTCCATATGAATGGTGAAATTTTTTGTTCTAGTTCTGTGAAAAATGCTGTTGGTAATATCATAGGGATCACATTGAATCTATAGATTGTGTTTGGTAGTATAGTCATTTTCATAATATTGATTCTTCCTACCCAGGAACATGGACTATCTCTCCATCTGTTTATATCATCTTTGATTTCATTTATTAGTGTCATAATTTTCTGTGTACAGGTCTTTTTTCTGCTTAGGTAAGTTTATTCCTAGATTTTTAATTATTTTTGTTGCAATGGAGAATGGGATTGATTCCTTAATTTCTCTTTCTGATTTTTCATTATTAGTATATAGAAATGCAAGTGATTTCTATGTATTGGTTTTGTATCCTGCAACTTTGCTAAATTCACAGAATAGCTCTAGTAATATTTTGATAGTATCTTTAGAGTTTTCTATGTATAGCATTATGTCATCTGCAAACAGTGAAAGCTTTACTTCTTCTTTTCTGATCTGGATCCCTTTTATTTCTTTTTTTATTTTCTTTACTTTATTGTGTTGGTTTTGCCATACATTGACATGAATCCACCATGGGTATACATATGTTCCCCCTCCAGAACCCCCTCCCTCCTCCCTCCCGATTCCCTCCCCCTGGGTCATCTCGGTGCACCAGCCCCGAGCATCAACCCAGGGCTGGTGATTGATTTCACATATGATAATTAACATGTTTCAATGACATTGTCCCATATCATCCCTTCCTTCCCTCTTCCACAGAGTCCACGAGGCTGTTCTATACATCTGCATTTCTTTTGCTGTCTTGCATGCAGGGTTCTCGTTACCATCTTTCTAAATTCCATATATATGCATTAGTATACTGTATTGTTGTTTTTCCTTCTGGCTTACTTCACTCTGGATAATAGGCTCCAGTTCCGTCCACCTCAGTAGAACTGATTCAAATGAATTTTTTAATGGCTGAGTAATATTCCATTGTGTATATGTACCACAGCTTTCTTATCAATTCGTCAGTTGATGGCCGTCTAGGTTGTTTCCATGTCCTGGCTATTGTAAACAATGTGGCGATGAACATTGGGGTACACGTGTCTCTTTCCATTCTGGTTTCCTCAGTGTGTATGCCCAGAAGTGGGATTGCTGGGTCATATGGCCGCTCCTTTTTCAGTTTTTTAAGGAATCTCCACACTGTTTTCCATAGTGACTGTACTAGTTTGCATTCCCACCAACAGTGTAAGAGGGTTCCCTTTTCTCCACATCCTCTCCAACATTTATTGCTTGTAGATTTTTGGATGGCAGCCATTCTGACTGGTGTAAAGTGGTACCTCATTGTGGTTTTGATTTGCATTTCTCTGATAATGAGTGATGTTGAGCATCTTTTCATGTGTTTGTTAGCCATTTTTATGTCTTCTTTGGAGAAATGGCTGTTAAGTTCTTTGGCCCACTTTTTGATTGGGTTGTTTATTTTTCTGGAATGGAGCTGCAGGAGTTGCTTGTATATTTTTGAGATTAATTGTTTGTCCATTGATTCATTGGCTATTATTTTCTCCCATTCTGAAGGCTGCTTTTTCACCTTGCTTATAGTTTCCTTTGCTGTGCAGAAGCTTTTAATTTTAATTAGGTCCCATTTGTTTATTCGTGTTTTTATTTCTGATATTCTGGGAGGTGGGTCATAGAGGATCCTACTTTGGTTTATGTCGGAGAGTGTTTTGCCTATGTTATCCTCTAGGAGTTTTATAGTTTCTGGTCTTATGATTAGATCTTTGATCCATTTTGAGTTTATTTTTGTGTATGGTGTTAGAAAGTGTTCTAGTTTCATTCTTTTACAAGTGGCTGTCCAGTTTTCCCAGCACCACTTGTTAAAGAGATTGTCTTTTCTCCATTGTATATTCTTGCCTCCTTTGTCAAAGATAAGGTGTTCATAGATGTGTGGATTTATCTCTGGGCTTTCTATTTTGTTCCATTGATCTATATTTCTATCTCTGTGCCAGTACCATACTGTCTTGATGACTGTGGATTTGTAGTATAGCCTAAAGTCAGGTAGGTTGGATAATTTTCACTATCATTATTCGGAATTATTTATCAGGTAGATTTTCTATCTCCTCCTCTTTTGTTTGGTCTGGTGGACATTTATCCTGTTCCTTTACCTGCTGGGTATTTCTCTGCCTTTTCATCTTGTTTATACTGCTGTGTTATCTCTTTATTGTGGAGGTTCCTCACTATGGGTGGGGTTGGATGTGTGGTTTGTTGAAGTTTCCTGGTTGGGAAAGCTTGTGTGGTGTTCTGGTGGGTGGATCTGGGTTTCCTCACTCTAACCAGCAATGAAGTGTCCAGTAAAGAGTTTTGAGCTGTTGGTGGGCTTGGTGTGGCTTTGGGCAATCTGTGTTTTGAAGCTCCAGGCTACATTCCTGTGTTGCTGGAGAATTTGGTATATCTTGGTATATCTTACTCTGGAGCTTGTTGGCCCTTAGGGGGTGCTTGGTTTCAGTTTAGGTATGGAGGCATTTGATGAGCTCCTATTGATTAATTAACTCCTGGATCCAGGAGTTCTCTGGAATTCTCAGGATCTGGGCTTAGCCTCCTGTCTTCCAGTAGCCTCAGGACTCCTTCATCTATGTAGTAATGATGGTAGAACGTCTAGTTTAATGATGAGAAGTTTCTCCACAGTGAGGGACACCCAGACAGGTACACAGAGTTACATGGCATGGAGCAGAGGGAGAATAGAAGAATCAGACTGTGAGAGAGTGAAGTGGCCTGTGATTACTTCCCTGTGTGCTCTCCACAGCCTGGATCCCTTGAAGATGTTCACCGAGTTATACCGAGAGGAAAAGAGGGAGTATGGAGACAGAAGTGACCAGAGAGAGAAAAGAGAGAGTCAGATGGACAGAGACAGATCCAGCCAGTGGTCAGTTATCTCGGTGTTCTTCACCACTCGTAACACTCAAACAGATTCCCAGAGTTGGGTAGAGAAGATAAAGGCCAGGTGGTGGGGGGGAATGAAGGAGGTAACTTGTTGGTAAAGAGAAAAAAAAAGGAAAATCAAGAATGGGGAGAGAGCAGTCAAGCTAGTGATCTCACTCCCAAGTAACAATGGGTACTGAAGCTTGGATTCTTAAAGATACAAAGTTGATACCAAATACTAAAAAGCAAAGATTAAAAATCTAGAGTAAAGATTGGATTCTCAAAAATACTTTTACAAAAAAAAGAAAGAAAAATAAAGAATAAAATAAGAAATAAAAAATTCAATTAAAAAAATAAAATAAAAAAGGGAAAAAGAGGAGATATAAAAGGAAAGAAAAGAAATAAAAATAAATAAAATGGAAAATAAAATA
>ML662903.1:297174-321483 GCA_007570785.1 Antilocapra americana
CTCTTCAAGAAAATTAGAGAAACCAAGGGAACATTTCATGCAAAGATGGGCTCAATCAAGGACAGAAATGATATGGACCTAACAGAAGGAGAGAATATTAAGAAGAGGTGGCAAGAATACACAGAAGAACTATACCAAAATAAATCTTCATGACCCAGATAACCATGATGGTGTTATCACCAACCTAGAGCCAGACATCCTGGAGTGTGAAGTCAAATGGACCTTAGGAAGCATCAGTACGAACAAAGCTAGTGGAGGTGATGGAATTCCAGTTGAGCTATTTCAGATCCTAAAAGATGATGCTGTGAAAGTGCTGCACTTATTATGCCAGCAAATTTGGAAAACTCAACAGTGGCCACAGGGCTGGAAAAGGTCAGTTTTCATTCGTGTTCCAAGGAAAGGCATTGCCAAAGATTGTTCAAACTACTGCATAATTGCACTCATTTCACACACTAGCAAAGTAATGCTCAAAATTCTTCAAACCAGGCTTCAACAGTACATGAACTGATAACTTCCAGATGGTCAAGATGGATTTAGAAAAGACAGAGGAACCAGAGATCAAATTTCCAACATCTGTTGGATCATAGAAAAAGCAAGAGAATTCCAGAAAAGCATCTACTTCTGCTTCATTGACTGTGCGAAATCCTTTGAGTGTGTTGATCACTACAAACTGTGGGAAATTCTTATGGGAATACCAGATCACCTTACCTGCTTCCTGAGAAACCTGTATGCAGGTCAAGAAGCAGCAGTTAGAACAAGACTGGGAAAAACGGACTAGTTCCAAATTGGGAAAGAAGTACGTCAGGGGTGTATATTGTCACCCTGCTTATTTAACTTGTATGCCAATTACATCATGGGAAATGCCAGGCTGGATGAAACACAAGCTGGAGTTAAGACTGCCAGGAGAAATATCAATAACCTTAGATATGCAGATGATACCACCCTTAGGGCAGAAAGTGAAGACGAACTAAAAAGCCTCTTGATGAAGGTCAAAGAGTAGAGTGAAGAAGCTGGCTTGAAAGTCAACATTCAAAAAACTAAGATCATGGCATCCAGTCCAATCACTTCATGGCAAGTAGATGGGGAAACAATGGAAACAGTGACAGACTTTATTTTCTTGGGCTCCAAAATCACTGCAGATGGTGACTGCAGCCATGATATTAAAAGACAGATGCTCCTTGGAAGTAAAGCTATGACCAACCTAGATAGCATAGAAAAAGCAAAGACATTACTTTGCCAACAGTGGTCTGTCTAGTGAAACCTATGGATTTTCTAGTAGTCATATATGCTTATGAGAGTTGGACAGTAAAGAAGGCCAAGCGCCAAAGGACTGATGCTTTTGAACTGTGGTATTGGAGAAAACTCTTGAGATTCCCTTGGACTGCAAGGAGATCAAACCACTCAATTCTAAAGGAAATCAGTCCTGAATATTCCTGGAGGGAATGATGCTGAAGTTGAAACTCCAATACTTTGGCCACCTGATGCAAAGAACTGACTCATCGGAAAAGACCCTGATGCCAGGAAAGATTGAAAGCAGGAGGAGAAGGGGTCCATAGAGGATGAGATGGTTGGATGGCATCAGTGGCATGATGGACATGAGTTTGAGCAAGCTCCAGGAGTTGGTGATGGACAGGGAAGCCTGGCATGCTGCAGTCCATGGGGTTTCAAAGAGTCAGACACAGCTGAATGACTGAACAACAAAAAATTACTAATTATGTTGAGCACTTTTCCATTTACTTATCTGCCATCTATCTGTTTTCTTTGGTGAAGTGTCTATTAGGATCTTTTGCCCATTGTTTTTTACTGGATTATTTTGTTATTATTGAGTTTTGAGAATTTTTTACATATCCTGGATACAAGTCCCTTATCATGTGTGTCTTGCAAATATCTTACCCTCAAATAATGAGGTGTCTTCTCTTGATGATATATTTTGAAGAACAAAAGTTTCAATTTTGATAAAAGTCCAGTGTTTTTAATATTTATTTAATTTACTTGGCTGCTCAGATCTTAGTTGTGGCACATGGGATCCAGTTCCCTGACCAGGGATCAAACTCAGGCCCCCTGCACTAGAAACGTGAAGTCCCAGCCACTATACCACTAGGGAAGTCCCTTACTTTTTTCTTTTATGAATCATGTTTAGTTTCACATCTAGGAAATCTTTGCCTAGCCAAATTACAAAGATTTTCTCATCTACTTTCTTTTAGAAATTTATAGTTTGGTTTTATATTTAGGTTCTCTGATCCATTCTGGTTATTCATTAAATATAATACAAGATATGGGAGATGCTTTTTGTTTTTTGGCCACACTTTGCAGCATTCAGATCCCAACCAGGGATCAAACCCATGCCTCCTGCAGTGGAAGCGTAGAGTCCTAACCACTGGAGAACCAGGGAAGTCCCAGAGATACTTTTTATTTTTTTACATATAGATGTCTAATTGTTCCAGCACTATTTGTTGAAAAGATTGCCCTTTCTCTATTGAATTGGCTTTGCACTTTTGTCAATATATACATAAGTCTATTTTTTAATTCTATTCTGTTGCATTGATCTATTCACATAGTAAACATTGGTTTCTATTTGAATATGGTTGAATTGAAGATACAGCCAAGAGACTGTACTTAGGAGCCATACTGCCTAAGTCTGAGTCTCAGTTTAAGCAAGCACTTACTGTATGACCTTGGACAAGTTATTTAGCCTCTGGTTACCTCAATTTTTTCATCTCTAAAATAGAGATAATTATATTGATAGTGTTACAGACTAGGGTTCTTCCCTTACCCCAGTCAATAGCAATTGACTAGAGGCCAGACAAGAAGAGATCTGAGAGATGGACTGTAAAGAAGGCTGAGCCCCAAAGAATTGATGCTTTTCAACTGTGCTACTGGAGAAGACTCTTGAGAGTCTCTTGGACAACAAAGAGATCAAACCAGTCAATCCTGAAGGAAATCTACACTGAATACTCATTTGAAGGACTGATGCTAAATCTGAAGCTCCAATATTTTGGCCACCTGATGCAAAGAGCCAACTCATTGGAAAAGACCTTGATCGTGGGTAAGACTGAGGGCAGAAGAGGGGGCTGAT
This sequence comes from Antilocapra americana, assembly GCA_007570785.1. Lineage (NCBI taxonomy): Eukaryota > Metazoa > Chordata > Mammalia > Artiodactyla > Antilocapridae > Antilocapra > Antilocapra americana. The sequence continues at coordinate 300,251 of ML662903.1, forward strand.
AGAAGATGAGATAGTTAGATAATATCACCGATTCAATGGACATGATTTTGAGCAAACTCTGGGAGATAGTGAAGGACAGGGAAGCCTGGTGTGTTGTGTCCATGGACTCACAGAGTCAGACACAACTGAGTGACTGAACAACAACAGACAAGAAATTCAGGCAAAGCTTTACTGGGTCCCCTGCTGCAGCAGCGGGGTGGTGGAAGAACAAACAGCAGATCCTCTTGCTTGTTTGCTCCCTCCTAGGGATGGAGCAAGCTTGTTCCTTATATGAGATGAGTATAGGAGTGTGTCTAGGGCTTAGGCTGGAGAGTGGCTTAGGTGTTCTTCCCACTCATGAGGTGGTATCACGTGCAGACGGCATGCTGTAGTACCCTGCTTTTGCTCTTGACACATCCTGTTTTTGCTGCAGGCTCTTCAAAGGTGGCAGTTGGGTTTTTTGGTCCCTTTGTATCTTTTGGGTCCAGAATTTGCCCCAACTGAGCTTGCATGCAGTTATGTTTAGTCCCATGTAATTTCTTTGTATCTTGTTGCTGAAGGAGAAGTGTGTCCCAGTGCAAGCATTGCAGCAATGCAGCAAAGGGTCCCAGGTCCCCGGCCTGTCTCAATAGTACACAACCCTCATAGGGGTTTTTATGAGGACTGAGTGAATGATTATAAAGCACTTAGAATGGTGCCTGGTACTTATATAGTGCTTCTTACACTCCTGAATCTTATTTTGAGCTTCTACCATGACCAGATTTCCATTGAAACTAACAAATTCCATTATTTCATCTCAGACTGCTATGGAAATTTAACTGTGGAGATGAATAGTAATGAAAAATTTCCATAACTGCTCAGTAAAAAATAAGATGTTCACTTTTGGTTTCGGTCAGGAAAATAATACTTAACTTTGTTTAGTAGCTGTATCTGGGGAATTCCAATTCCTGAAATGCTTCTTTGATTTTGAGAGTATATCCACTACGTTTCAAATATTGTAGTTAGAAATATGGACTAAACTAAGCTAACTTCATAAGTAATTCTTGTGAAAAAGTTGTTTAAAAACTTGAACTTTTGTGTTTGTGATTTGGGGCACTTTGAGAATTAGTAAATTTAGTAAAAATATTACAGTACTAAACTTTAAGTTGTTTATCACTTTTTGCTTTGAAGAGCTTTCAGGAATTGTTGAGAAAGTAAGTACAGCAACATAAATCCTAAATTTCTTTTTGTGTAGATCATATTGATAGTCCAAATAATTTTATACTATGGAACTCTTTAGCTATAGGATTAATTTCTCACTGAAAAGTGAGCACTGAAGTGTCCAGGTGAAATACTTAGAATAGTAAATTACATTTAATTTCTTAGCATTGGCAGCTGTTATAGACTGATTGTGGTTGCCCACCCCCACCTCCAAATTCATATGTTGAAACCCTAACTCCCAGTATGGTTGATTTTATTTGAAGATGGGGCCTCTAAGGAAATAATTAAAGTTAAATGAGGTCATAGGGGTGGGGCCCTGATCTGACAGGATTAGTACTCTTATAAGAAGAGACATCAGAAAGCTTACCCTGCACTCACCCAGGAAAGGCCATGTAAGGATAATTCAAAAGGCAACCATCCAAAAGACAAAAAGAGAGGTCTTTCCAGAAACCAACCCCAGTAGCACCTTGATTTTGTACTTCACAGCCTCCAGAATTGTGAAAAATAAATTTCTGTTTAACTTAACCAGTCTGTATTATTTTCTTATGGCAGCCAGCCTTAGTCTACTCAGGCCATTATAACAAGATACTGTAGACTGGGTGGCTGAAACAACAGAGGTTTATTTTGCACAGCTTTGGAGGCTGGGAGGTACAAGATCAAGGTGCCAGCAGATCCAGTGTCTGGTGTCAGAGATAAATACTGCTGGACATCAGTTAAAGCAGTGAAAACAGGTCTGGTTCAGTAACTCCTGACAGGAGAAACAGCTGAGTTCCATTCCAATTTGTGCAGAGGTAATTTAAGCCATTTAAGAGAGAATGAGAGATGGGGGAAGAGCAGGGCCTCAGCAGAGTCAGAGAAGTGAAAAATTACAAAGTTGGTCCTTGTAAATGAGAATAGGCCAGCCATGTTTGTTAGCTGGCAGTTTAGAAGTTAAGATCTTATCTTCCCACAGATACTGGTAGACAGAGGCCCTGTCCTTCCTAATAATTACATTTCATAGCAATGTCTCTCAGGTCCTTGAGAAAGACACTTCTAGTAAGGAATACAGTCACAATTGTAAGCCCTTTTCAGTAAATGTTCTAAGAAAGGGAGGTCAGGGGCCTATCATCAGATATTGGCTAGAATAAATAGTAAATGTTCATGCAGGATTGAGCTTTCTCAGGCAGGCATTTAATAGGACATAGCCTTGTGATACTAGAAGCCTTGCTAGAGTTTTGTCAAGTTTCTTAGTGCAAGGATTTGAATGGGCTTGCAATGTGCCAAGAGTTCTGTATTTCTCACTGGTGAAAGCCCACTTTGTGTTTGTAGTCAGCCACCATCTTCCCGTTCTCACATGCCCTTCTTTTCCTCAGTGCCTGCCTGCATATCTTCTTATAAGGGCATTAATCCCATCCTGATGGCTCCTCCCTCATGACCTCCTCTAAACCTAATTGGGCTTCCCTCATAGCTCAGTCCGTAAAGAATCTGCCTGCAATGCAGGAGACCTGGGTTCAATTCCTGGGTCGGAAAGGTCCACTGGAGAAGGTAATGGAAATCTACTCCCGTATTCTTGCCTGGAAAGTTCCATAGACAGAGGAGCCTGGCGGGCTACAGTCCATGGGTCACAAGAGTCGGACACAACTTAGTGAGAAAACCATCAAACAAACCTAATTACTTCCAAAGTCCCCACCTCCAAATATCATCACATTGAGGGATTAGAGCTTCAAGGCATGAATTTTGAACATTCAGTCCATAATACAGCCCAAGCCTAAGGCAGCAGCTCAGTATTTTTGAAGTTAAGAATAGATTTTCTTTCTGCATTTGCAACAAGTCTTAACTACACTAGTGATATAGTACTAGTTATAATATATTGTAATTAATATAGTTGAAATTTCTGCATGTTAAATACTGTATGCTTATTATATCATAAATCATTTCCCATGCCAAAAAATAGCTGAATTCCTTTAAGAAGTATTAACTGTTTTATTTTTTATCTTTATCCAAACAGTGGTTTGTTTCCTGCTTAATTCTGAGATAAATATGCTTGCAGACTTTTGAACTTGCTATCTATGTCTTACACAAAGATAATTAATTTGTCCAAAATCTTGAAGCCCAAATCAATTTCCCAGGAAAATACACACAAACTTTAACATAAAAATTTTAAGGAGTTTTGGTACTGTAAGAGTAACCATACTGAAGCTTGAAGATTTCCCCTTGCTCATTGAGTTTGAGGCCTTGGTAGAGACAGGCCAACTCCTGGGCTCTTCTTTTAAAAAACAAAAAAACCTATTGGTGGCACTCTAGATCTTCTCATTCCCACTGTGGGAGGTGGACTGGTGCCAAGAGACAAGCTGAAGGCTAGAGAGTGTTTTTTTTATCCTGCTTAAGGCCTAAAGCAGAACCAACTTCAACCACTCTTGCATGTTCCTGACTAGATCAATATCCTATTATCCAGCTCCATGACCACATTCCCATCCCTTTCCACTGTTTGTGTTTTTGTTCTTTTTTCTTCATCATTCTTGCCAAAAAGTTGCCTAATTTTTAGATATCCCCCACACACACACCAAAAAAAAAAACAACCCAATACCTATTTGGGGCTTTGCTGATGTTTTCTACTGTATATTTGATTTCTAAATCAGTAGTCTCATATTATTTTTATCTCTTTTCCTTCTACTACAGAAGTCAGGTTATTCTGCTTTTTATTGTCTAATTTCTTAAGATGGACATTTAATACATTAATTTGGGAATTTTTATTGTGGTTATATAAGAACAATTTTTGTGCATTCCACAGATAGTTTTTTAATATTTAATCGTAAATATTTTAGGTTATCTATTATTTAAAATAGACACTTTCTTTATGATCTAGTACTAGTACATGATATTTTTAAAGAAATCTCCCATGTGTGCTTGAGAGAAAAAGATGAGTATACTCTACTAGTTGGATGCAGAACTCAAACTTATTCATTGTGTATTCTGGATCTCCTAGATTCTTGTGGCATTTTTTGGGAGATGTTTTTGGTAGGGGGTGTTGGTCTGCTAGACCAATCAATATTTGAGAAGCAGCATTAGAACATACTCCTTAGATTTTCATTCACTAGTTCTGAGGATTTGGAGAGATCCTAAACCACTATCAAAGTTAATCACCACCCGTTTTTCTTAGCTCTTCACCAGCACAGGGTTTTCACTCTGCCCTGAATTTGCTCCCAAGGAAATCAAGACCAGAAGTCTGAGTCCAAGCAGGTATAGGGGAAGAAATGTTGTCTCAAGATTGGGGTGGGAGAGAATCAAGAACAGAAATCTGAGTTTCCTTTTCCATTTTATCTTTCACACCCACCATAGGGGTTTTTCATCGTTTCCCCTTTTCTTAGTATTTTTCTTACTTCGTCCATTTGAGATTGATCTTGGGCAGTTGGGAGCCAGCAACTATGCTAGTTCAGTATTTAATAGAAACCAAACTGGAGCACTGTACCTTTATAGAAAATATCAGGGATTTAACACAAGATAAGCATAATTGTTATTTTGTGAAACTTTCATTTCATTGGTATGTGTATATAAATATTCATAAATGTGTGTACTGGGCTGTGCTGGGTAATGTTCTAATGTAGACTGTAGTCAAAAAGATTGAAAAATACCAAACTAGAGAGCTAGAAATCATGTTTGACTCCTCCTTCTGCCTTACCTCCTACAGCCACTAAATTACTAAATCTACTGATTATACTTCCTCAATATTTCTCAAATTCATTGTAGCTTCCTCTTCCTGGCTAACCACAGATATAGTTCCAGCCCTTTCTGGATGACTGCAACCCCCTCTCCAATCCCTTATGATTATACAGTGGAAGTGAGAAATACATTTAAGGAGCTAGGTCTGATAGACAGAGTGCCTGGTGAACTATGGACAGAGGTTCGTGACACTGTACAGGAGACAGGGATCAAGATCATCCCCAAGAAAAAGAAATGCAAAATGGCTGTCTGAGGAGGCCTTACAAATAGCTGTGAAAAGAAGAGAAGCAAAAAGCAAAGGAGAAAAGGAAAGATATACCCATTTGAATGCAGAGTTCCAAAGAATAGCAAGGAGAGATAAGAAAGACTTCCTCAGCAATCAACACAAAGAAATAGAGGAAAACAGTAAAGTGAGAAAGACTAGAGATCTCTTAAAAAGATTAGAGCTACCAAAGGAACATTTCATACAAAGATGGGCTCAATCAAGGACAGAAACAGTATGGACCTAATAGAAGCAGAAGATATTAAGAAGAGGTGGCAAGAATACACAGAAGAACTATACAAAAAAAGATCTTCATGACCCAGATAATCATGATCACTCACCTAGAGCCAGATATCCTGGAATGTGAAATTACGTGGGCCTGAGGAAGCATCACTACGAACAAAGCTAGTGGAGGTGATGGAATTCCAGTTGAGCTATTTCAGATCCTAAAAGATGATGCTGTGAAAGTGCTGCACTCAATATGCCAGCAAATCTGGAAAACTCAGCAGTGGCCACAGGACTGGAAAAGGTCAGTTTTTATTCCAATCCCAAAGAAAGGCAATGCCAAAGAATGCTCTAACTACTGCACAGTTGCACTCATCTCACACGCTAGCTGTGTAATGCTCAAAATTCTCCAAGCTAGGCTTCAGCAATACGTGAACCGTGAACTTCCAGATGTTCAAACTGCATTTAGAAAAGGCAGAGGAACCAGAGATCAAATTGCCAACATCCGCTGGATCATTGAAAAAGCAAGAGAGTTCCAGAAAAACATCTATTTCTGCTTTATTGACTATGCCAAAGCCTTTGACTGTGTGGATCACAATAAACTGTGGAAAATTCTTCAAGAGATGGGAATCCCAGACCACCTGACCTGCCTCTTGAGAAACCTGTATGCAGGTCAGGAAGCAACAGTTAGAACTGGAAATGGAACAACAGACTGGTTCCAAATAGGAAAAGGAGTATGTTAAGGCTGTATATTGTCACCCTGCTTATTTAACTTATATGCAGAGTACATCATGAGAAACACTGGCCTGGATGAAGCACAAGCTGGAATCAAGATTGCCAGGAGAAATATCAATAACCTCAGATATGCAGATGACACCACCCTTATGGCAGAAAGTGAAGAACTAAAGAGCCTCTTGATGAAAGTGAAAGAGGAGAGCGAAAAAGTTGGCTTAAAGCTCAGCATTCAGAAAACAAAGATCATGGCATCTGGTCCCATCACTTCATGGCAAATAGATGGGGAGACAGTGGCTGACTTTATTTTGGGGGCTCCAAAATGACTGTAGATGGTGATTGTAGCCATGAAATTTAAAGTCGCTTACTCCTTGGAAGGAAAGTTATGACCAATCTAGACAGCATATTGAAAAACAGAGACAATACTGTGAATAAAGGTCCATCTAGTCAAGGCTGTGGTTTTTCCAGTGGTCATGTATGGATGTGAGAGTTGGACTGTAAAAAAAGCTGAGCACAGAAGAATTGATGCTTTTGAACTGTGGTGTTGGAGAAGACTCTTGAGAGTCCCTTGGAGTGCAAGGAAATGCAGCCAGTCCATCCTAAAGGAGATCAGTCCTGGGTGTTCATTGGAAGGACTGATTTTGAAGCTGAAACTCCAATACTTTGGCTACCTGACGCGAAGAGCTGACTCATTTGAAAAGACCCTCAAGGAAACCAGAATTGATGCCCATCAACTGACGAATGGATAAGAAAGCTGTGGTACATATACACAATGGAATATTACTCAGCATTAAAAAAAAATTCATTTGAAGCAATTCTACTCAGATGGACGAAACTGGAGCCCATTATCCAGAGTGAAATAAGCCAGAAGCAAAAACAACAATACAGTATATTAACACATATATATGAAATTTAGAAAGACGGTAACGAGAACCCAACATGCGAGACAGCAAAAGGAACGCAGATGTATAGAACAGACTCGTGGACTTTGTGGATGAGGGTAAGGGTGGGATGATATGGGAGAAGGGCATTGAAACAAGTTAATTATCACATGTCTAATCAATCACCAGCCCAGGATTGATTCTCGGGGCTGGTGCAGTGAGATTTCCCAGGGGGGAGGGAGGAGGGAGGGGGGTTCTGGAGGGGAAGCATATGTAAACCCATGGTGATATCATGACATTGTATGGCAAAAACAATAAAAATAAATAACTAAATAAATAAAAAATTAAAAAAAATAAACAGCTTGAAAAAAAAAAAAAAAGAAAAGACCCTGATGCTGGGAAAGATTGAGGGCAGGAGGAGAAGGGGTCAACAGAGGATGAGATGGTTGGATGGCATCACCGACTCAGTGGACATGAGTTTGGGTAAACTCCAGGAGTTGGTGATGGACAGGGAGGCCGGTTGTGCCACGGTTCGTGGGGTTGCAAAGAATCAGACATGACTGAGCGACGGAACTGAACTGAACTGAACTCCAATCCCCATGCCACTTATCTTTATTCTTACCAGAATAATCTTCCTAAAATGTAAATTTTGCTTATTTAAATCCTTCTGTGGTACCATGTTGCCTATAGATCACTTCCAAGTTTCATAATATGGCCCCTGCCTGTCTCTCTAGCTTTATTTGCTCCCATTGCAGCATCACTGGTAACACCAAACCACTTTCCCTTTTCCTCTCACTCCCTGTAGAGTTTTATTTTGTTTCATTTCTTTCGTTTTTGCCTGAAAAGGGAAGGGAGATCCTTTCCTCCGATCCCTTTTACCTGGTGAACTTCAGCTTATTCATTCTCACTTTGAATAGGAAGTCTTATACCCCTACCTCCTCTGCCCCTGGTGTTGCTTCTCTGTATTTCCAGAATATTCTGGGCATCTCTCATTACCCAGCCAGGTTATTTTTGTTTGTTTGTTTTTTTCTGCCAATTCAGATGTCCAATTTATTATTTTTAACTTTTTATATTTTGTTGGAGTATAACCAATTAATGATGCTTTGATAGTTTCCGGTGAACAGTGAAGGGACTCAGCCATACATATATATGTATCCTTTCTCTCCCAGACGCCCCTAACATCAGCCAGGTTGTTTTAAAATCATTTGTTTAGGTATTTTATGGAAAATACTGGCCATATTCATTTTGCTGCTTAAAACAATGTCTGGCTCTTATTGGGTGTTCAGATGACAGAATGGGTGAGTGACTGAAGATCTACAAAGTTAGAGTGCCTTTTTTAGTCCTATTGCTTGTAGGTGACCAAATTGAGACCATAAAAGAGGTGCTTCTTTTGTTGCATCATGCTACAGACCATTATTTCTTCTAGTACATTGTGTAAAACCGGATGAGTACAACATTTATTATGTAATACTGAATAAGTCACTTTAAGCTAGTTTGTGTATGATTAAGATGATTAAATTATTCCTTTGTAAATAATGAAGTTTTTGATGTACTATACCTATGGGAGCCTGTTTCTGTTACATAAATAGTTTTGCTTGAAATTTAATATTCACAAAGAGGTAAAACAGTGCAAGTAGATTTCAAAGTAATTTGGAAAAATCAAAATGGTCTTTTAATGACTATATTTTGAGACCAGCTAAAATGTAAAAGATAATGTGACAGATTCCAGGTATACTGTTTAAAAGATTCTGTGGGTTTTAGTTTAAAATACCTAAAGCTAGAAATGGTGAAATTTGGGGGGAAAATCACATTGTAGGAGTAGCTTAATAAATGTTTAAATCAAATTTGTAGATACAATTTCTAACATACAATGACTCTTATGCCTTCACATTCTTCCATTTTCTGTAGCACATTGTAGAAATCAATTAGGGTTTATAAAGTAAGACCCCAGGCATCAGTTTATAGAAGAAAAAGAGGCATATTCCAATCTGGGTGCATTTCCAAATTCAGAAGCTATAAAGAAACTTTTTTTTAAGTGAAGCATCAGAGAAAGAAAAGGGTCAAAGCTGAAATATTCCTTAATATCATCTAATATGTTGTGTGTATGTGTGAGAGTTTCTCCAGTTGTTTCCAAAAATTACTTTTTCAGTTGATATTATTGAAACAGGATCCAGCAGTGTCCACACATTGTTTGGTTGGTATGTCCTTGAGCCTTTCTTTATCTATAACAGTTTCCTCTCCCTATTCCCTCCCATGCCTTTTATTTATTTATTTAAAACATTTTGTCCTATTCATTTTCTCGCTATGTTGCAAAGTCAGTAAGAGTTGAAATGTATTATTTTATCAGTAAAAATTGTTCCTTCACTTCTAGGCACCATCTAGGGCTCTAAAAATCTTTCAAGTGAAGGTCAAATGAAATAGATCTTCTGGGAATCCTAGCTGAGTTCCCGAGGACTAGGAAGGCCATTTTCTTCATAAGTCCTACTCAGTTTAGGGCATCATAAAAGGCCCTGCGGCTCTTAGTCTCCCCACTGTATCCACTAGGATAGCCAGAACCTACCAGTTTGAGAGACAGGTAGATGTGCGTGGCTGCCCCACCAAGAGACTGAACTGATTGGCCTCCTCCCATGGTTTCATTGACTAGAACCCAAAGGTAGCTTTCTACTTTGAGGATTGGGTACTCAGCGTATGTAAGCTCACTGGAACCCTGTGTAGGAAACTGCCAAGTCTGGTTATAAGAAAAGTTTGTGCCATCACCCCGACCCACATCAACCAGACATGTCTCCCAGGAAGCAGGTGGCCTGGAGACAGAACATTTCAGGGTTCTACAATCTGTCTGTGTGGTTATTTGTGATCTTTTTTCTTTTCCTGTATTTATGAGGCTCCTAGGAAGGAGCCAGGAGTGTGTAGATCCCAGCTGGGGAGAGTAAAGGTGACTGCTTCCAGTTTTCTGTGTGTCCTTAGTTCTGTACTTGCTTGTAGCCCTGCTGGCAAAGCGAGCAGGCCTCCCCATGTCGGTGATCCTAGGCCTTCCACTTGTGTACCCCCAGGCTGGCAAACCTTGGAGCCTCTGGGCTCTGAACACTAGACAGTGATCATTAAAACCTGGCTTGAGTCTCTCTTCTGGCATTAAAAAAATTGTTCCTGACACCTAATAGACAATGTTTGCTGAATAATGTTAATAATACTGAAGGTCTGTGTTTTGTTCCAACAGGTTGATCTGAAAGACTACATGTTCAGTGGACTGAAGGATGTAACAGTAGGTCGCTTACCTGGGAAAGTGGCAGGACAACAATTTCTCATTCAAGACTGTGAGAACTGTAACATCTATATTTTTGATCACTCTGCTACCGTTACTATTGATGACTGTACTAATTGTGTCATTTTTCTGGGACCCGTGAAAGGCAGTGTGTTTTTCCGGAATTGCAGAGATTGTAAGTGCGCATTAGCCTGCCAACAGTTTCGTGTGCGGGACTGTAGAAAGCTGGAAGTCTTCTTGTGCTGCGCCACTCAGCCCATTATTGAGTCTTCCACAAATATCAAGTTTAGCTGTTTTCAGTGGTACTACCCTGAATTAGCTTTCCAGTTCAAAGATGCAGGGCTCAGTATCTTCAATAATACCTGGAGTAGCATTCATGACTTTACACCTGTGTCAGGAGAATGCAACTGGAGCCTTCTTCCAGAAGATACTGTCGTTCAGGACCATGTTCCTCTACCTACAACTGAAGAGCTCAAAGCTGTCCGCGTTTCCACAGAAGCCAGCAGAAGTATCGTTCCGGTGTCTCGCGGTCAGAGACAGAAGAGCAGTGATGAGTCATGCTTAGTGGTATTATTTGCTGGTGATTATACTATAGCAAATGCCAGAAAACTAATTGATGAGGTAAGGAGAAGAGAGAGAACCAAAACAGACATACACCTATATAGGAACAAACCACTTCCTAGAGAACATCCATTCTTTTCAAATTTGCTATTAGAAATATAGGCAATCCTTAAATTATAGTCCTCTGCCCACTATGGATTTATCTGAAGCTAGGGCTCAAATACTTTCCCAAAGAAACTTTAAAAACATAATTCAATTCAGGAAGCATCTGTTAACCACTCATTATGTGGAAGTTACTCTGTTACCATATTTCATTGATTATAGGATATACCTTTGTTTTCCAGTTTTGTGCCTCTGAAATGTATCTTATAATTGATGGAAGTTTAGAGCTGATGAAATGTAATATATGCTGGGAGGAGAGATACACAGACAAAATTATCTGTCCTCAAAGAATTTCCTTTCTTTATCACAAAAGTAGTACTACAAAGTGAAGCATGACCTTTTATAATTACTTACTGTGGAAATTTATCTGGAGTTTTTAATTGTTTAGGATATGGGAAAGACATTTAGGAATTCAACTTTTGGAGCTTGTTTTGACTGTGAGAGCAACCTCCCTTTCCTTGCTTCCCTTTGCCCTATTGCCATGAGGAGGAAGTTAGTGTGACAGAATGAGGTGTCAACTGGGACACCAGAGGTTGTAGGCTCATGATCAGGGGCTTTTAGTGCATTCAGGAGTAGAGAAGGGTTCTTTGGGTAGCAGCTTTCACTTGAGAAATAAGTGGGGATCTGGAGGTTAGGGGTTCCAGAAGTAGTAGTTCCTGGTTGGTGGGTGCTCGAATGGGGAGGTGGCAGTAAGATGTATTGAGACTTCAGGAAGTCTCTTTGAATTTTAAAACCAAACTTCCAGAAATGGAGAGGTGAATGGAAAACTCTTTTTGAATGGATTTTTTTTAAGTTGTAACACTTCTGTCAAAAAGAATGGTTTTAGGGGAAAAAAAACAGCTTCAAGTGACTGCCTCCCTGTAGCTTATACATTTCCCAATGTAGAAAGCCCATGTCTAAAATCTACAAAGTATATCTGAGGTCCAGTTTTCCAAACAACTGAAGCCAAGTATAATCTTAAGACTTTGATATTTTCTTTTTTGATTATGCCAATCTGATAAACATGTGCTGTGGATCTAGTGAGATGTAGAAAAAAGTGCTCTGGCCTTTGAGCTGTCTAATCACATGTTAATCCAACATCTGAAGTAAACCTTTTTATTATACTCTATGGTGATTTTTTTAAAAAATCTACATACAGTTTTCAAAAGAAGTAATTATTCAGGTTAAACTCCTTTTTGGTTGATAGTTCAAAGAGGACATAAAGAATGAATAATATGTTTAAAGAAAAAAGCCATGGAAGCAAACACTGTCATTCTTCATGACTCATCAGACATTCTTAACCTTCTAACTTGGTATCTGATATGTGAAATGACAGGTTGTGTGCACTTGAAAATAACCTGACCAGGAAGATTTATGTTCTTTATATAGCCTTCTGGATTACAGAATAACTGAAATAAAAATGCAACAATAGCAAGAATAAAAATGATGACAATAATAATAATAATAGCTAACATTTATATAGTGTTTATTGTATTTAAGTGAATTAACTCACTTTACTCAGAATAACCTATGAAATAGGTGCCATTGTTCCTCTTTATACAGATAAGAAATTGAGTCACAGAGAAAGTAAGTAACCAGCAAGAGGTCACTCGCTGATAAGTAGCAGAGCTATGATTTAAATCCAGGAGGTGTGGCTTTGTAGACCATAGTCTTAACCCTTAAGCATGATACTGTTATGCTGCCTCAGAGGTAAAGGAAAGTTGATAAATGCCTGGTGGAGTAGGAATGTGACCAAAAGTGTGTGAAGGCAAAACAGATACTACCCTCCAGCCTAGAAGGAAAAACCATGGAACTTTTTGGCTAGAGTTATCCTAATTAATTCTGAAATCACAGCATAAAGAGAACAAAATGAAGAAAATGCCAAGTACATGTGAACAGGGTATCATGACATGCTGAAAGACCAGTGACTTACATATTGAGAGAGAGATTACATAGTTTTAAAAAAAAATGAAGCTAGAGTTCCCTGGAAAATATGTATAGAAGCTAGTTAGTGCTGAGATGGAAAAAATAAAACTTTAGTCTTTCCATATCATAACACAAATGTCTTAAAACAGCTTAGACTAAGTGATTGCTAGCTCTGGTTTTGTTAAACCCTAGGAGTAGCACAGAATTTTTTTCATACTGTTTTTATAAATTAAAGCTATTGTAATAGTTTTTTGAGATAGAAAGTATAAAACCTGAGAGAGTAGGAAGTCTCGAAAAACTGGGTAAACCAGAAAACATATTCCATAGGAGTCAAGAGAAATTCTCATTGTTCAGTTGCTCAGTCATGTCCAACTCTTTGGTACCCCATGGACTGCAGCACGCCAGGCTTCCCTGTCCTTCACCATCTCCCAGAGTTTGCTCAAATTCATGTCCATTGAGTCAGTAATGCCATCCAACCATCTCATCCTCTGTCGTCCAAGATGGTTGGATGGCATAACTGGAGCCTCAGTTTTCTCATCTAAAAATCAAATTTCCTGCTGGCTCTTAACTGCATCACAGATTTACATAGGATAAATTAAAGTGAAAGTAGTTTGAGTTCTTTGGAAGTAACCACATACATGCGTGCTCAGTCATGTCTGACTCTTTGCAACCCCATAGACTATAGCCCAGCAGACTCCTCTGTCCATGAAATTGTCCAGGCAAGAACACTGAAGTGGGTTACCATTTATTCCTCTAGGGGATCTTCCCAACCCAGGGATCGAACCCACATCTCCTACTTCTGCATTAGCAGGCAAGTTCTTTATGACTGCACCATCTGGGAAGTAAAGTATTGCATAATTAAAGTTAGGTAGTTACTGCTACTTTCAAGTCTTTAAAAGTAGAATTTTCAGGAAACAGTTTCTTCACATGTCTGCAATGAAATATCAAACTAGATATACTAGTTTCATAGTTCATTATTTGTTTTTAGGTAACAGTATTTTAAATTAATCATCTTATTTTTGTCAGTTTATGTGTCTGGCTATAAAATGAGAGGTAATGAGCAGTCTAGGGAATTAGAAACAGATGTAGGATTGTTTGTGATATTTTAAGTAACTTTGCAGTCATCATCTGGCAGTGATGTTTATGTAATTTTCTTCTACTTTTTTAATGGGTGTTTCTTTTTTTTTCTGAGGCAGCATTGAGGGCTCTGAAAAAGGATTTGAGTTTGAATCCAATTTGATGAAATGGTATGGAATAATGTAGCCATAGAATGAAATACTATCAAACATTAAAACTGATTTTATAGTAGAATAGTTGAAAAATGTTCACAACTAAGTAAGTGAAAATTTGTAGAATATTATGTATCTAATTTTTTTTAAGTAGATAAGTCTGGAAAGTTATATATACGAAAATGTTAATAGTTGTGGTTCTTCTTAGGAAGTGGATTAAGAGCAGGATTTTCTTTTCTTGTTTTTAGTTCTATGGATTTTACATAAAACATGTATTATTTCTGTAATGGGGTGACAAAAACTGGAAGGGTAAAAAGAAGTATACCAGGACTTTCCTGGTGGAGTGGTCCAGTGGTTAAGACTCTGAGCTTCCACTATAGGGGGCATGGGTTTGATCCCTGGTTAGGGAACTTTTAAGATCCCACAAGCCATGTGGCATGGCCCAAAAAGAAGATGTACCTATTACGGCAGTGGCATCTTTGAGTAGTAGCAGTTTGGTTGATTGTTTCTATTTTTTTTTCTTAATGTTCTATTTGGAGCTTATTTGTTACTTTTATGATTAAAAACTCAATAAGCTTTAATTGGTTGAGTCACTTTGCACTTTTTAAAAATCTGTTTGTTTTTAATTGAAGGATAATTGCTTTACAGAATTTTGTTGTTTTCTGTCAAACCTCAATGAGAATCAGCCATAGGTATACATATATCCCCTCCCTTTTGAACCTTCCTCCCATCTCCCTCCCCATTCCACCCCACTAAGTTGACACAGAGCCCCTGTTTGTGTTTCCTGAGACATACAGCAAATTCCCGTTGGTTATCTATTTTACATATGCTAGTGTAAGTTTCCATGTTACTCTCTCCATAACTTTGCATTTTTAAAAACTGTTTTCATAATTATCTTAAAAATTAATGTGTACTCATTGTATATATGACTGAACAGTCCTATTCTTAAATATTTACCCTAGATGGATGAAAATTATAATCACACAATAAATTGTGTTTGCATGTTTAAAAAAATGTGCACTCATTGTAAAGAACTAGAGAAATAGAGTCGAAATAAGCTTTTTATGCTGTACCTTGAATTATCTTTGTAGGAATAATTTTTAATTTATTTAGTCTGTTATCACATTTGAGCAAACCCAGGGAGATAATTAAGGACAAGGAAGCCTGGCGTGCTGCAGTCCATGGACTTGCAAAGAGTCAGACATGACTTAACAACTGAATAACAACAACCATCAGATTAATTGGGTTCACATCACAGCTCTGTCACTTAATAGTTGTGTGATCATGGGCAGATGTCTTAACCACTCTGTGCTTTAGTTTCTCACCTGTAAAATGAGAGTAATAATAGTATCTGTCTTATAAGAGGGTTAAACATGTCATACACGTAGAATACATAAAACTGCCTGGTACATAGTAACTGCTCCATAAACATAATCTATCATTGTTGTGGTATACTATGTAAATTTGAATCGTGGTTTTTAAAATTAACATTATTATATAAGCTTCCCCCATTATTATTTGTTATATTTAATGAACTATGGTATTTTATCATGTGAACATACCATAATTTACTTAACCATTCTCCTCTCATTGGATATTTGCATCTGGAAGGAAGAATCTTGTGTATGTGAAAACTTGTTACAGTAAACACCCTGAATTACAGTTCTAACTAAAATGAAAATCAGAATGCTATGTTGCATTTTATATAGAAAAATTGTAGAATAGGAAAACATTGTTTTAGCCTCAGGTCATTTTAAAATCTGAATGAAATTTTATTTCCCACAGATGGTTGCTAAAGGCTTTTTCCTAGTTCAGACAAAGGAGGTGTCAATGAAAGCCGAAGATGCTCAAAGGGTTTTTCGTGAAAAAGCACCTGACTTCCTTCCTCTTTTGAACAAAGGTACCTTCTGGATGATTGGTATATTTTTTGTGGTTATTCTCTTAAACTGCTGTTTTGACTTACTCTTGCCTTTGGTAGTTCTCTTAAATTGTCTTCTCTTTGTCATTTGTTTTATGTTTTTCCTGTTACCATTCAGAAATGTCAAAATTTCACATCATTCAAAATGCCATATATAATTAACTAGACATTAGTGAAGTGAAAGGTGAAAGTGTTAGTTGCTCAGTCATGTCTCTTTTTGACCCCATGGACTGTAGCCTGCCAGCCTCCTATGTCCATGGAATTCTCCAGGCAAGAATACTGGAATGGGTTGCCATTCCCTTCTCCAGGGGTCTTCCCTACCCAAGAATCAAACCTGGGTCTTCCACATTGCAGATAGGTTCTTTACCATCTAAGCCATCAGGGAAGTCCCAAGGACAGATGGAAGGGACCTGATAGATGTGAAGCACATGCTTTACCACTGATCTGCAACCCCCCTGCAACTAGACGTTAGGCATTAGGTTTTTTCCTTCCCCTGTTCTATCATCTTAGTTCTTGAAAGTCACATTTTATTATTATGTATTTTATCATGTTTAATTATTATTTTATTATGGTTGTATTATTATACTATAGTGAGTGATCATTTCCTTCTCCCTTCCAGTTATAAGCACTTGATAAGGATTCTTTCTGCCTTCAGTGAGTGGGCTTTGACCATACTGGAAAAGAAATAAGAAATATAAATCAAAGGGCATACCATTCTGTGTACTTAACATGATTGATTAAGTTTCTATGCATAACTAGAATTGTTTTCCCCAGTGGGCAAGTGCCACCAGTAAATTTCAGATGCTGGAAATATTTCTACAAACAGAGGAATTAGAGTTCATGTGCTCTCCTGAAGTATTGCTGTTTGTCTCCATGTATTTGAAGATGTCCTGATTCTGGAAGACAGAGTTCATCCATCAGAGCAGGGATGTTGTTTGCTGAAGGCTTATTGGGCTTTTCTTGACTGGCCTGAGCAAAATATATAACAATACATAATGATGACTCTATATAACCTGGGAAGGGGCACATCTGCATTCATATGCTCTTTATTTATAAATAAGTTGTAATAAACTGCAAAAAGCTATTGGGAAAAATTGGAGGATTGTTAGGATAATCTTAATAACTAATGCTGGGTGTGATTCAGCCCTTAAGTATTAATTCAGTATATTTTATATACTTTTGTGATTCCTCTGGTCATACCATAGACTAGCTCTAACCAGTGCATGAATCTTTCCCAGATTATATATAGGAAATTATGACCTGGCTCCTTTGATGCAGCCTTATTGATACAGGAACATTCTGATGGAACCTTGAAAACAAATCTTTAAACCTTTAGCAGCTTTCAGAAATTGAATCAAATAATAAGTGCAATAGACATCTGGAAGTGTGAGGATTAGTGATGAAGTGGGCATATGAGTAGACCTGAGTTAATGATTTATATGCTCGTGTAATGTTAGTGAAGTGGTTTCATAGAATTGCTCTAACCCAACCATAGTATGTGTTAAGTCACATAACATTCCACATGGAAGACGTGTTATATTCCTGCAAAAAGTAGAACTCAAACTAATGGACAGATGTTTTAAGAATTTCAGCAAATAAATATATAAACAGGTTTTAAAATCAAAGATGTCCATAGGAAGTAGTCAGAGACTAATGAGGCCATGTCAATAGGTCACAGGAGTCAGTTCAAAAGAATCTCAAGGAATTTCCACTGGTCAAATTTGGGACAATTTGAGCATCAGAAGCATAAAGAGGGAGGGAGTGTGGGTTCAACTCCTGTTTGGGAAACTAAGATCCCACATGCCACGTGGTGTGGCCCCCCCCAAAAAAAAATCAACCACAATAATGGAGGGAATTGATTTAACAACAACAAAAATCCATGCATCCATATTGATAATAAAAAAGAGGAGAGAGGAAATTGGCACTGGAACCATGGACCAGCATACCCAGTCAGCTTGGAATCTACCTAACTGTATGGTCTACACGAATATCATGAATGACTGCTAGATATTCCCATGACCCAGAAGCTTCCTATGTATGTGTTGGTCACTCAGTCGTGTCTGACTCTTTGTGACCCCATGGACTGTAACCCACCAGGCTCCTCTGTCCATAGAATTCTCCAGGCAAAAACACTGGAGCGGTTTGCCGTTCCCTTCTCCAGGGGATCTATCCAACTCAGGGATTGAACCTGGGTCTCCTGCATTGCAGGCAGATTCTTTACCATCTGAGCCACCAGGGAAGCACTCTTCCATTAGCTTGAAATGACCGGTTCTCCAGGACCCCAAATGGTCTCACAGTAATAATCAGTTTCTCATCTGTTTAAAATTTGTTTTTATAATCTAAGGAATATCTCTATAGAATTTGTCAGCCCACATTTTTTATCTAATTTGAAAAATTATATATTCAGTTAATAAATGTATATTAAGCACCTGGAGAAGGGAATGGCAACTCCAGTATTCTTGCCTGGAGCATTCCATGGACAGAGGAGCCTGGCGGGCTACAGTCCATGGGGTTGCAAAGAATCAGACACAACTGAGCGAATAACACACACACACACACACAAGCATCAAGCAAAAGGGTATGCAGGGAGAGAGGGAATAAGGAAATCTCTTCTGCTCTTTACAAAATACTGTGGGGTAATAAATGTAGAAGGAATGATAGACTTCAGAAATCACTATTTTCCAAACCCTGATGTAATAGTTAATTCAAAGGTTATCAATGAATGCTAAAACTATTGGGGTAAAAGTTGATGAGAAGTAGGATACACACATTCTAATTCAAATGGAAGTGTACCTTTACATCAGAGTACTTGACATCAGTGATGGCAGATCAACCTGGCATTGTATTTCTCCTGATGTGATGGCAATAATATACAATATCATCTGTGAAGTATTCTTGCCAAAAATATTTTACCTGAATCTAATTAACCCAAGACTTACCTTCTAGTTTATAGAGAATAAAGGAAATCTGGAGACATGTTAAATAACAACATGAGGGAACAATGAGACAAATCAAAAATGGCAGACATTTTACAAGGTAACTGGTGAGGATTCTGCAGACAACGTCCTTGGAAAAAAACAATGGGGGACTGTTCTGGATTAAATGAAACCTAACAACTAAATGAAAGGAGTGAACCTTAATTGGATTTTTGATTAGGGTGTGGTGAACTCTAAAATTGTAAAAGTCATTTTGGGGACAACTGGAGAATTTTGAAGATGATATTATGGAATTATTGTTGTAGCCTTAAGTATGATAGTAGTATTGTGGTCATTTATATAGGAGATGCATGCTGAAGTGTTGTAATATCCACTATTTTCAAATGACTCAGCAATGCAAAGTGTGTGTTTGTGCATGTCTGTGTGCATGTGTGCATATGTGTATAGTGTGTGGCAAAGCATATGTGGCCAAATGTTAGCATTTGATGGGTATAGTTGAAGAGCAAGGGCTTCCCAGGTGGTGCTAGTGTTAAAGAACCTGCCTGCCAGTGCAGGATATGTAAGATACGTGAGTTCTACTCCTGTGTCAAGAAGATCCCCTGGAGGAGGGCATGGCAACCCACTCCAGTATTCTTACATTGAGAATCCCATGGACAGAGGAGCCTGGTAGGCTACAGTCCATAGGGTTGCAAAGAGTTGGAGATGACTGAAGCGACTTAACATGCATGCAAGTGAAGAGCAAATGGATGTTTGTCATTCTTCCAACTTTCCTATAATATCTGGAATTTTTCAAAATAAAAGTTGGGCAAAAATTTTAAGCTGTCCAGTAGTGCATTGATTGATGTGGAGTAATGAACAAGCTGTCCGTGGAGATATTCCTGTAGCTATTGGATGCATTGGGTCTTTGTGTAAAGTGGCCATCAGTCATTCAAAGGAGAGTTTCTCAACCTCACCACTATTTGACATTTTAGATAATTCTTTGCTGTGATGGGTTGTCCTGTACATTATAGGATGTTTAGCAACATCCTTGGCCTCTACTGACTAGATGCCAGTAGCACACTGCCCCAATTATGGCAACCAAAAATGTTTCCAGAAATTGCCAAATGCCCCCTTGGGGGATAAATTGCCCCCAGTTGCAAACCACTGTTCTGAGAGGGGAGGGGAGTGGACTTA
Organism: Antilocapra americana; assembly: GCA_007570785.1. Taxonomy (NCBI): domain Eukaryota; kingdom Metazoa; phylum Chordata; class Mammalia; order Artiodactyla; family Antilocapridae; genus Antilocapra; species Antilocapra americana. Next base: position 320,372 of record ML662903.1, read on the forward strand.
CTCTTTGGAAAATTTGCTTTTATTTCAAATAGTTTTTATTTTAGAGTCTCTAAATTTTTGTCATCAGTTAAAGTAGTCACAATTATTTCCTTTCAATTAATGAAGCCATTTGACAGCTTAATGAGAGAATTCATTGTGTTTTTCATCTTGAGAATCTTTTTTTTTTAATTTTCTTTACTTTATTGTGTTGGTTTTGCCACACAATGACATGAAACCGCCATGGGTTTACATATGCCGCACCTCCAGAACACCCCTCCCCCCACCCTCCTGCTTCCCCCCCCTCGAACATCTCGGTTCCCCAGCCCCGAGCATCAACCCTGGGCTGGCGATTTATTTCACATATGATAATTAACATGTTTCAATGCCATTCTCCCATATCATCCCACCCTTGCCCTCTTCCACAGAGTCGATGAGTCTGTTCTATACATGTGTGTTCCTTTTGCTTTCTCACATGCAGGGTTCTCGTTACCATCTTTCTAAATTCCATATATATGCGTTAGTATACTGTATTGTTTTTCCTTCTGGCTTACTTCACTCTGGATAATAGGCTCCAATTCCGTCCACCTCAGTAGAACTGATTCAAATGAATTTCTTTTAATGCTGAGTAATATTCCATTGTGTATATGTACCACAGCTTTCTTATCAATTCGTCAGTTGATGGGCATCTAGATTGCTTCCATGTCCTGGCTATTGTAAACAATGCGGCGATGAACATTGGGGTACATGTGTCTCTTTCCATTCTGGTTTCCTCAGTGTGTATGCCCAGCAGTGGGATTGCTGGGTCATATGGCAGGTCTATTTTCAGTTTTATAAGGAACCTCCACACTGTTTTCCATAGTGGCTGTACTAGTTTGCATTCCCACCAACAGTGTAAGAGGGTTCCCTTTTCTCCACATCCTCTCCAGCATTTATTGCTTGTAGATTTTTAGATGGCAGCCATTCTGGCTGGTGTAAAGTGGTACCTCATTGTGGTTTTGATTTGCATTTCTCTGATAATGAGTGATGTTGAGCATCTTTTCATGTGTTTTTAGCCATTTTTCTGTCTTCTTTGGAGAAATGTCTGTTAAGTTCTTTGGCCCACTTTTTGATTGGGTCGTTCATTTTTCTAGAAT
>ML662903.1:321583-364508 GCA_007570785.1 Antilocapra americana
TTGATTAGACACATGACAATTAACATGCTTCAATGCCCTTCTCCCATATCATCCCACCCTTACCCTCATCCACAAAGTCCACGAGTCTATTCTATACATCTGCGTTCCTTTTGCTGTCTCGCATGTTGAGTTCTCGTTACCGTCTTTCTAAATTCCATATATATGCATTAATATACTGTATTGTTTTTTTTGCTTCTGGCTTACTTCACTCTGGATAATGGGCTCCAGTTTCGTCCATCTGAGTAGAATTGCTTCAAATGAATTTTTTTTTAATGCTGAGTAATATTCCATTGTGTATATGTACAACAGCTTTCTTATCCATTCGTCAGTTGATGGGCATCTAGGTTGCTTCCATGTCTTGGCTATTGTAAACAATGCAGCGATGAACATTGGGGTACACATGGCTCTTTCAATTCTGGTTTCCTCGGTGTATATGCCCAGCAGTGGGATTGCTGGGTCATATGGCAGGTCTATTTTCAGTTTTATAAGGAACCTCCACACTGTTTTCCATAGTGGCTGTACTAGTTTGCATTCCCACCAACAGTGTAAGAGGGTTCCCTTTTCTCCACATCCTCTCCAGCATTTATTGCTTGTAGATTTTTGGATGGCAGCCATTCTGACTGGTGTAAAGTGGTACCTCATTGTGGTTTTGATTTGCATTTCTCTGATAATGAGTGATGTTGAGCATCTTTTCATGTGTTTTTTAGCCATTTTTCTGTCTTCTTTGGAGAAATGTCTGTAAAGTTCTTTGGCCCACTTTTTGATTGGGTCGTTCATTTTTCTAGAATGGAGCTGCAGGAGTTGCTTGTATATTTTTGAGATTAATTGTTTGTCTGTTGCTTCATTGGCTATTATTTTCTCCCATCGTGAAGGCTGCCTTTTCACCTTGCTTATAGTTTCCTTTGTTGTGCGGAAGCTTTTAATTTTAATTAGGTTCCATTTATTTATTCATGCTTTTATTTCCGATATTCTGGGAGGTGGGTCATAGAGGATCCTGCTTTGGTTTATGTCGGAGAGTGCTGTGCCTATGTTATCCTCTAGGAGTTTTATAGTTTCTGGTCTTATGATTAGATCTTTGATCCATTTTTGAGTTTATCTTTGTGTATGGTGTTAGAAAGTGTTCTAGTTTCATTCTTTTACAAGTGGCTGTCCAGTTTTCCCAGCACCACTAGTTAAAGAGATTGTCTCTTCTCCATTGTATATTCATGCCTCCTTTGTCAAATCCCAGGGATGCAAGGCTTCTTCAATATTTGCAAATCAATCAGTGTAATACACCACATAAACAAATTGAAAAATAAAAACCACATGATTATCTCAATAGATGCAGAGAAAGCCTTTGACAAAATTCAACATCCATTTATGGTAAAAACCCTCCAGAAAGCAGGAATAGAAGGAACACACCTCAACATAATAAAAGCTATATATGACAAACCCATAGCAAACATTATCCTCATTGGTGAAAAACTGAAAGCATTTCCCCTGAAGTCAGGAACAAGACAAGGGTGCCCACTCTCAACACTACTATTCAACATAGTTTTGGAAGTCTTGGTCACAGCAATCAGAGCAGATAAAGAAATTAAAGTGATCCAGATTGGAAAAGAAGAAGTAAAACTCTCTCTGTTTGCAGATGACATGATCCTCTACATAGAAAACCCTGAAGACTCTACCAGAAAATTACTAGAGCTAATCAGTGAATATAGTAAAGTTTCAGGATACAAAATCAACACACAGAAATCCCTTGCATTCCTATACACTAACAATGAGAAAACAGAAAGAGAAATTAAGGAAACAATTCCATTCACCATCGAAACAAAAAGAATAAAATACTTAGGAGTATTTCTACCTAAAGAAACAAAAGACTTGTATATAGAAAACTATAAAACACTGATGAAAGGAATCATAGAGGACACAAATAGATGGAGAAATATACCATGTTCGTGGATTGGAAGAATCAATATAGTGAAAATGAGTATACTACCCAAAGCAATCTATAGATTCAATGCAATTCCTATCAAGCTACCAGAGGTCTTTTTCAGAGAATTAGAACAAATAATTTCACAATTTGTATGGAAATACAAAAAACCTCATATAGCCAAAGCAATCTTGAGAAAGAAGAATGGAACTGGAGGAATTAACCTTCTTGAGAATCTATTGAATCTGACTGATTCTCAGAACTGCCTGGGGTACTAATAAAGATTTAAATTTCCAACTCCCACTTCAGGACTGATTCAAATATCTCTGAGATATTCCCTGGCATCTGCATTTTACAAAGTTCCCCATATGATTCTGATGATTAGTCAGATTTGGGTTCCTTTGTTCTAAAGGATCATTCCTTCATTTATTCGGCAAACATAGATGAGATGTGAGAAGTAGTAAAGGAAGAATCAGTATCAAAAAAAGTAGTATCGGAAGAATCCTGATAATATAGGACCATGTGAGCCACTATAGAGACTTTGGCTTCTAGTTTGACTGAGATGAGAATCTACTAGACATTTCTATTTTTTTAAATCAACTCTATATTGGAATAATTTTAGATTTTCAGAAAAGTTACAAAAGTAGTACAGAGAGTTTTACTACTTACCTTCCTCTTATATTAACATAAGCATGGTACATTTGTCAAAACTTTACATTGGTAAAATACTCTTTATTCAAACTATAAACCTTATTCAAATTTTACCAGTTTTTTTCCCACTTATGTCCTTTTTCTGTTCCAGAATTTAATCCAAGATCCCACATTGCATTTAGTCATTATATCTCCTTAATCTCTTCTAATCTATAACAATTCCTTAGTCTTTCCTTGTTTTTCATAACCTTGAAATATTTGAACAGTACTGTTAAGTTATTTTGTAGAATGTCCCTCAATTTGTGTGTGTCTTGGTGTTTTCACTGGTTATACTGGCGTTTTGAGTTTTGCAGGAGAGGTGAAGTGCCTTTCTCATCGCATCACATCACACCACACTGTAGAGCACTTGAGAGCAACATAATTTAATGCTGGTGATGTTGCCCTTAGTGACTTGGTTCAGGTGGTATCTGCCAGGTTTTTTAAACACTGTAAATTTCCTTTTTTCCCCTTTCTATACTCTTTGGAAGTTCTTTCTCTGTTTTTTGGAATTGAATCTCTAAGACCAGTCTATACTCAAGAAGAAGGAATTGAGCATCACCTCCTAGAGAGAGGAATATCTACATACATTATTTGGAATTCTGTACAAAAGAGTTGTCCCTTCTCTCCCATGTATTTATTCAGTCATTTATGTCTGTCAGTAGGGGCTCATAGATATGTCTTTTACTCTTTGGGTTATAGTCCAACACTATCAATTTATTCCAATTTTACTCTTTGGGAGTTCTTTTAGTTTAATTCCTCTGTCTCTTTGACATGCCTTGTATTTCTTTTTCTGGCATTATTGTGTTGGCTAGGTCTTGTTGTGAAACTTGTGAGAAGGGGACATCTCTGCTGTTTCTGATTTCACAATAAAAGTGTTCAATCTCACCATTAACAATGATGTTAGTACAGATTTTTTTCATATATACCTTTTATTAGACTGAGGGAGTTTCATTATATTCCTGGTTTGTTAAGTTTTTATCACACATGGATATTGAATTGTGTTAAATTCTTTTTCTGCATTTATTGAGATGACCATGTTTGTTTTTTTTAAATTATTGAGTCATGTAATCTGGTCAGTGACTTTTGTTAATTCTGAAAATCATACCAGCCTTATATTCCTGAAATGTATGCCCTTGAACGTGATGTTTTATTCCTTTCATATATTGCTGGATCCAGTTTACTAATTGAGAATTTTTACATCTTTGTTCATGAAGCATACTCTGTCTGTGGTTTTCTTTTCTGGTAGTATCTTTGTCTGGCTTTGATATTAGGGTAATGCTGGCCTCATAAAATGAGTTGAGAAGTATCCTTCCTCTTCTGTTATCTTGGAGAGATTATAGAGAATTAGTATCATTTTTTTTTCCTTAAATGTCTGGTAGAATTTGCCAGCAAAACCATCTGGGCCTGAAGAATTGAGGGGAAGATTTGTAGGTATACATTTAATTAATTTATTTATATATTACATATAGAGCTCTTCAAGATATATTTTTCATCTTGGGAAAAACTTGAGTTTTGATAGTTTTTGTCTTTTGAGGAATTATTTCATTTCATCTGAGTTATCACATTTATAGGTGTAGAATTTATAGTATTTCCTTATTCTTATTAATGTATGCAGAATCAGTAGTGATGTCCTTCTTATATGCCTGATGGTGATTTGAGGCTTCTCCCTCTCCCATTGGCCTTGATAGAGTTTATCACTTTCATTGATAATTTCAAAGAAAGAACTCTTTGTTTTATTGATTTTCTCTATTTCTCTTTTAAGTTTCATTGGTTTCTGCTCTAATACTTATTTACTTTTTATTTGCTTTAGGTTTGATTTGCTCTTCTTTCTCTAGTTTCTTAAGGTTTTAGTTTGCATTACTGTTTTCATCATTTCTAATAGAGTGATTCTCATTATTCACAGTAAATATGTTCTATAAAGTTGCTGTGAACATTGAATCAGTGAGTACTGAACTGCTACTCCTAGGAGAAATGCAGGGCTAGGTTCCTGCAAGACTCTAGTTACAGCATTTCTTTCAACCAATCAGTATAATCTTGTATGTGTATTTCTGTTTAAAGCCCTCATTTAGTATATATTATTTTGATTCATTAACATTGAACTCACAGTCAACAGCACTATAACTTGAACCTGAATGAAGCTTATATATTAATAACAGATATTTTCTCCATAAAGCACATCACAGATTTCCTAAGCTTAAGAACATTAGACCATACTTGAGCACTACATTTGAAGACCGTTTTAAATACCAATACTACCAACAAAACATATAAAAATGTGGTACTAAATGGACAGTGAAAAAGCCACTTGTTTACAGAATGAATACTTAAACAAGAAAGTAGAGCATCACTTTTTCAAATTTACCTTGGAGCATAGATGTGAGGCAGCTCATATTTTTTGCCACTTCATATGCATCCATGAATAACCATGAAAAAACAGCAAATATTGATATTAGGTAAAAATATTTTGCCTGTTTGGTAAAATAAATTTTACCAAGTAAGCAGTTAGCAAATAAGGAACCTGCAAATAATGAAGATTGACTGTATATGTATTGTGTGTTAGAAATTTTCCTTTAAGTGCTGCTGTAGCTGCATCCTGCCAATTTTGATATGATTTATTTTCATTTAACTCAGGGTTTGGCAAAGTATGGCCTACTGTATATTTTTTAAATGAAGTTTTATCAGAGCACAGCCATACTTGTTTATTTATTATGTTTTGCTGCTACATCTCTGCTGCTATAACAGCAGAGATGATTAGTTGTGGCAAACATTGTATTTAGACACTAAGCCTAAAATGTTTCCCATCTGGCCCTTTACAGAAAATGTGTGCTGACCCCTGATGTAGTAGTTTCCCTTGAGACTTTCCATTTAATCCATGGATTATTTAGAAGAATAATGTTTATTTTCCAAACATTTGAGAGATTGTCCAGATATGTTTCTATTACTAATTTCTAGATTAATGCTCTTATGGTCTGAAAATGCACATTGTATGATTTCTATTTTCTTTAATAAGTTAAGGTTCTTCCTAGTCTGTGTGCATGTGAGAAGAATGTATAATCTGCTTTCGTTTCATGAAGTGTTCTGTAAATATCCACTAGATTGGTTTGGTTGATGGTACTATTCAGGCCATCTGTATTCTTACTTACTGATTTTCTGCTTATTCTATAAATTAAAGAGAGAAGAGTGTCAAAGTCTTCAACTATAATTGTGCATTTGTCTATTTCTTTTTTCAAATCCTATCAGATTTTGCCTTATGAATTTTGAAACTCTGTGTTTAGGTACATACACATCTAGAATTACATCTTAAAAATCCTTTATCATTATGTAATGTCCCTCTGTCTCTGATAATCTTCCTTGTTCTGAAATCTGCTTTGTCTGAAATACAACTACTGCAGCTTTTGGTTGGTTGTTAGCACTTCATCATATATTTTTATCTATTTTCTTTTAACTTATCAAAATCTGTGTATCTAAAATGAATTTTTTGTAGACAGTGTATAGTTTTTTCTTGCTTTTCAATCCAATCTGACAGTCTCTGTCTTTTAACTGCTGTGTTTGCACCATTCATATTGAAAAAGATTGTTATAGTTGGATCAACATCTACCATCTTGCTAGCTGCTTTCTGTTCCATTTGTTCTTTGTTTTTTGTTAACTCTTTTTTCTGTTTAATTGGGTATTTTTTAATAAAATAAATTTTAATTTTACCTCCCCTATTGACTGATTTATTTATACTTCTTTTCCTAACTCTTCTTTAATGGTCACCTTTGGTTTTACCATATACATATTTAAATAATTTCTCCAGTATTCTTGGGTTTCCCTGTGGCTCAGCTGAAAGAATCCACCTGCAGTATGGGAGACCTGGGTTTGATCCCTGGGTTGGGAAGATCCCCTGGAGAAGAGAAAGGCTACCCACCCCAGTATTCTGGCCTGGAGAATTCCATGGACTGTATAGTCCATGAGGTCTCAAAGAGCCAGACATGATTGAGTGACTTTCACTTTCACTTTTTAATAGTATTATATCACATTTGCTTATAGTTTTTTTTTTTTTATTATTGTTTTTGCCATACATTGTTATGATATCACCATGGGTTTACATATGCTTCCCCTCCGGGTCCCCCCTCCCTCCTCCCTCCCCCCCGGGAAATCTCGCTGCACCAGTCCCGAGCATCAATCCTGGGCTGGCGATTGATTAGACACATGACAATTAACATGCTTCAATGCCCTTCTCCCATCTCATCCCACCCTTACCCTCATCCACAAAGTCCACAAGTCTATTCTATACATCTGCGTTCCTTTTGTTGTCTCCCATGTTGGGTTCTCATTACTGTATTGTTGTTTTTGCTTCTGGCTTACTTCACTCTGGATAATGGGCTCCAGTTTCGTCCATCTGAGTAGAATTGCTTCAAATGAATTTTTTTTTTAATGCTGAGTAATATTCCATTGTGTATATATACCACAGCTTTCTTATCCATTCGTCAGTTGATGGGCATCTAGGTTGCTTCCATGTCCTGGCTATTGTAAACAATGCAGCGATGAACATTGGGGTGCACGTGGCTCTTTCAATTCTGGTTTCCTCGGTGTATATGCCCAGCAGTGGGATTGCCGGGTTATAGTTTATAAGGACCTAATAACATCATATTCTCAAATTTTCCTTCCTATCCTTATGTCATTGCTATATGTTTTACTATTATATATGCTACAAACACCTAATGCATTGTTCACATTATTAAACTGTCAGTTATTTTTTTTTCTTTTTCTCAAGGATTTTAAGAGACATTCAAGAACACATTCAGTTTATCAGAAGTTGTCCCTCTACAAGAGTTGTCTGCTGTTAATCCCCTAACCACACAAATGCTTCTGGGCATCTAATATCTTTTCAGGAGAAACAAGAAATAAGGTTGTAAGATTATTGTAGTCACTCAGGAGAGAAATATTGTCCAGTATGACCATTGTCATGGAAAGAGGTGGAGAGAAGAAAACATTCTAAATATGCTTTGATCATTTGTACATAATATCACATATAAAGGCCTTATTTCTATGACTTGTATACACTACTAATCAGCAAAGAGAACCCAAGAGTCCAATAAAAAGAAGCAATGGATATGAAGCATTCACAGTACAAGTAAATAAGTGAGGAACTCAACATCCTTCATTATTAGAGAAACATAAAATAAAGAAAATATGTAAAATATCCTTCAGTGGAAAAAAATGGAGGTACTTAAGAGTGTGATCTCAGTGTTGAATAACTATACTCTTTATTTCATTTTTTTAAGTTTTTAAAAGTATTTATTTATTTTTGGCTGCTCTAAGTCTTTGTTGCTACACAAGGGCTTTCTCCAGTTCTGGCGAGTAGGGGCTACTCTCTAGTTGCAGTGTCAGGACTTCTCATTGCAGGGGTTTCTCTTGTTTCAGAGCATGTACGCTAGGCACGCAGGCTCAGTTGTCTTGCAGCATGTGGAATCTTCCTGGACCAGGGATCAAACTGGTGTCCTCTGCACGTTTGTAAGGTGGACCACCAGGGAAGCCCTTTATTTAAGTTTTAAAGAAAGCTTATGGAAGAAAATTTTAGTTTTTATTTTTCTTTTTTATATTCATCCTACTGTTTAAAACTTTTTACATTGTTATTTCTAAATATTTTCATTTACCATTTGTTTGTTTCTCATGTCATTTATGCAGGGCTTATTTTCTCCTTTTTTGATAATACAAGCTTCGACACATGTATAATGAAAGTTCTGGACAAGCCTTATTCACAATCTTAGAGATGAAGTAGCATTGTTTCCTCCATTTCTTCTTCTTACTCCTCTTCTCTTCTTTTCTCCTTTTCCCCCTCACTGTTCCTCCTTCTCCACAGTTGCCAGCATTTCCTACTGGTTTTCTCTATTTTGTTCCTCTTCTTTCTTTTTTACTGCCCTTCTCTTCTCTCCCTTCTCCCCAAATTGTGTATTATTTCTCTTTCACAGATTCTTACATGACTTCAAGAGAGCTTCTCAATAAAAGAGGGAATAGGTGTGATATATGAACTATTTTTCTCAAAGACCATTAGTCAAATATTCTTTTTGTAACTTTGGAAAAAAATTCTTTAACAGTTACTGTGCACTCCTAACTATAATATTTCTTTATAAAAAATGGATTCATGTCAATGTATGGCAAAACCAACACAATAATGTAAAAGAAAAAATAAATAAATAACAATTTCTAGTAAACTGTACATCTTTTCTGAAATAATTTTCAAATTATTGAAATAAATATAAAATGTTATTTTCAGAATCCTTTTTAGAATGTGTTTCTCTAAGTAGAGAGAGACAAATAAATTGAGTCCCCTGATGATCTTGGCATTGTGCCTTGAGACAATTGCAGACTTAAGTTTCAAGAAAAGTGATACCAGGAAAACCTGATGGTATCCTTCAATTGAAAGGAATAAGATCAGTTTCTATGGGTGTAGGCAGATAGGTTTTATAGGAAATAACAGTGAGGAGCAGCTTTACAAAGAAATAACTCTAAATTTCTGCTTAAAGTTCTGTCTTCATTCTATTGTTGAGTATTAAGCTATGTATGTCTAGGGTAAAACCAAGTTTCTTCTGCAGTTCTTCTTTTTCATGTTCATTGTCCTCAGGTTCTTTCTGGAGTTCTTCTTTTTCACATTCACTGTCCTTCTGTGGTACAAATTGATCCATATTTGTGAGAATTGGAACCTTATGTGTCAACAAAGGGCTTCCCTGGTGGCCCAGTGACCAAGATTCCACACTCCCAATGTAGGGGGCCTGGGTTTGATCCCTGGGCAGGGAATGAGATCTATGTGCCACAACTGCAACTACGACCCAGAGTGGCCAAGTAAATAATTTTTTTTAACGTCAACTAGAAAAATATATCCACAACCTAAATGTTAAGAGTTGTGTTTTATTCAGGTGGAAAGTTTTAGGACATCAAGCCTGGGAGACAGCATCTCAGGCAACCCTGAGACAACTACTCCCTAAACTGTCCATTATTTTTAGAACAATTAAAAATAAGAAAAATATAAACATCTTACTGGACGTTTTAGAGCACAGGAATGCCATGGTCCCCTTAAAATGTAGCTTTTATCATTCTGGTTACTCTAAGAGAAAAACAGAGAGACCGGCTCAGAGGCTGTTGCTGTAATCTAACTGAAATGTGATAATAGCTTGTTCCAAGGTCATGTTAAATAACACAGAGTTCATTAGATAGTATATCCAGAAATCATTTTTGTTTACTTCAGAGTCTCACATTTTTTTCACGACAGTTCAAATATTTAGATTTAAAGCTACTGCAAACTATTTGATAAGACAGTCACATTAAAACACTGAAAACATGACCAGTGATCTTCTTGACCTCATAATTCAGTTTGAAATAATCACTTGAAGTAATCACTTTGAAGTCATTGTAGTCCTCGTCATTAGATGACTATAGATGACTATAACTGCTTAAAAACTGCATTGCTGGTGGTGTAGTTTTTTTTTAAATCTAGGGTAATGCACACATGTTAATCAAAATTGATATGCTTGTCCACCTTTTTGGTTGATGTTTCTTTGTTGGCAAATTAAGTCACTTATCAGAAGTTCTTAATGTTCTGTTCAAAGGATAGCAACCAAGATACATACTTGGGTAATTCTACCAAAATTGTATTTCAGAATTCTAGATTTTATTGTCTTTGTAGAATACAGAAACTTTCAGTAATAAATGTCTGACTTTAAAATACATACATACATATATATATACATACATACATATATATGTATATATGTATTTTTTAGTGATCCTGAATAAAAGCATATTCCATTCTACCTTTATTAAAACCTCCCACTCCCTGCAAAACTGGAAACCCTACATTATCAACTTTTCCTTTTTAGTTCAATATTTATTCAGTTTAAAATGCTTTTTTAAACTCTTTCTTGCAATTTTCTATGTGTACTATCTCTACTCTAAAGTAGCTTCCAATGACTCCATGTGTACCCATAATCCAGTTTTACCAACTTCTTGCCATACTTTTAAAAATAATCTATATTCTTTTCTGCTGAAGTATTTTAATCAAGTTTTGATATGTCTTGTCATTTCATCCCTAAGTATTTCAGTATGTGTCTTAAACAAAATGAAGTTAAAAATGAATGTTTTATTTTTAAATAAAGATATAATTCATATACTACACAAATGTTCTCCTAAGTGATATGTATTATCACATCCAACATGATTAACAATTGCTTAATATCTACTGACTAGTCTATATTCAAATTTCCCTAATTGTCTAAAAACATTCTTTATGTATTTTTACAATTAATTTGATCCAGATTTAAAATTGGCCTCCTCACTCACTGGATGTGGTTGTTTTGTATCTTATATCGCTTTTAACCAGAAACAGGTGTTCCCTGTCCCCTGTTTGTTTCATGCCTTTGTCTTGTAAAAGAAACCTGGTCAATTGTCCCATAGTATGCATGGGTTTGTTTAATTTGTCCTTCTGTAGTTCTTGTGGATTAGAAGTTAAATCAAAGCCTTGTTTACACTCAGGTTTAAAGGATTTGGGGGGCAGGGTGGAGGGCAAGAATATTTCACAGATTGTACTCTTTTCTATAATGAGAAGGCACATAATGTTTGATTGTTGTACTTCTAGCGATGCTAAGATTCTTAGGCTCAGGTGGTGACAATCTTTTTATTGTAGTTTCGTGTCAGTCTTCCCTGTGGGATGCTAAAGCCATTGATGATTATTGCCTGATCCAGTTATTTTATTGATAGTTTCAAAATGATCATTTTCTAATTGTGTCACTACCTCTGCATTTATTAATGGATATTAACAGAACTTCTCTTACACTGAGCTATTTGACTAACTTGAAATATGCTTCATATCAGAAATGTGGAATAAATAAAGAGAAAACCATTAAACATCAATTTTCAGAGTAAAAAGTTGGTGCCCTAGCAACCTACAATGGTGTCCAGTGAATTTTGTTTGTGTCTTTTTTGAATGTTATTATGAGCTCATGACTTTATGTATTCAGTATGTTTTATAAATTGCCACCATTATTCCTTCTGATCTCACTATATCTCATCTTTGGCCATTAGTAGCCTCTTCAATCTGGCTCCTATATCCTTTTAATAAAACCCTATTGGTCTTTGATAGCCTGATTGTTTTTTGGCTCAACAAGATATTCCAGGTTGATCTTACTCATTTCTTACCTCAGACATAGACTCATCCTTTTTTTTTTTTTGAAACTATTCCTCAGTTATCTTCTTTACTCAGCACCTATCTTGATCTACATACTATGATGCTGCCAAAACTCACCCTTCAACTTGTTCACTGTATCTAATTGTATGGTTGACTGTGACATAGCCTGCCTTTTATGTATTTGTTGTCTATATTAAATCACAAGCCCTTTTCACTCCTTCTTGTGCCTTGTTCTGAGGCACATGTCTACATTCATCTTAGTATTTCATTCCTTAATACTTCATTATTCTCCCTTGTTCCATATTGTTTAATAGATTTATGTATTTTTTCAAGAAATTTGTAATTTCCTGGCGGTCAGAACTTCTACATTACTGGGAGATAAAGAGCAAATCTATTAGGAATATAACCGAAAAAAATTGAATTGAATTGAAAGGCTTGTTTTGTTTGGCTCACTTATGGCCATGTTTGCCAACAACTTGACACCAGTAGTGCCGGTGCTACATTTAAATCCAAGCCCAAACTGAATCACTAATCTTTACACCAGCATTTCAAGTACAGGTGGTTTAAAAGTAATCAAATTAAGTATGTAAAAGGAGGCACAAATGTTCTATCCAGAGAATTAAAAAATAAAAACTTGTTCTTTAGTTCTAGAATATAGTTTTATGGTACATTCAAGAAAACACTTTCAGATGATCATGACTTTTGGTACCTGACCTCAATTCCTACTTGGCTTAGCTTCATTATTGGTGGCCCAAAACTTGGCTCTAAGTAGGAGAGTTGGAAGAAAGACTGGCTGCCTGGCAAATGACTTGAATAGCTTTTGATCTTATTTGTCATTTTATCAGCTATTTTTTGTACTGCTAAATGGGTGAATAGAAGAATGAAAACCAGAAAAGCCAGACTATTTACAGCACTTAAAAATGTGACACTAGACCTGTAATGGCACTGAAGCTACTTGTCATGTGATGAGACTCTATGTTAATTTGTTTTATCATTAGAGTAATAAGTAGCTGAAATGACATGTCCCATCTGTCTACTCTCTTCTTTCTTTTCTCTTATCCCCAAAGAAAAGGCTGTAGATTCTTCAGGGAAGAATAAAAAGATTAATTTGAGAATAGATTTGTGTTCATGATAAGACAACACTACCTGGGTTTGCTTATAGGTCCTGTTATTGCCTTGGAGTTCAATGGAGATGGCGCTGTAGAAGGATGTCAACTTATTGTCAACGAGACATTCAGGGGGACCAAGGTACAAGATATTATTGACTATATTTCAGTCAAACCTTCCATTTTCTTCTCTTTTTCATTACAATTAAATAGTACTTTTAGCACATCATGATTTTTAGAACTTTTGGTAAACAACTGGGAACTAAGCTTTGGTTTTTCCTTGCCACACTGAAATTTTAATAGCTTAAAAATTTACAAAATAAATGTATACGTATTAAAAATCTCAACCATACATATTTCTAAAGTCAAATGTCTTACAAAATGTCTCTTCAAGTTCTTCCTTTTTTAAAAACAGTGATATGTTGGGACTTCCCTAGTGGTCCAGTGGTTAGGAATCTGTGCTCCAATGGTTAAGAATCAGTGTAGGCAGAATAGGTTGCATCCATAGTCAGGGAACTAATACCTCACAAGCCTCACAGTGTGGCAAATAAGTAAAAATAGTGATATGCTGAAAATGTTACATTTCTAAGATTGTATACTTTAGATGGACAAGCCTGTTGCCCAGTGTTCCCTTTTGTTTGCTTCAGTAATACTTCATCAAAACTTGAGCTATATCTAGAAAAAATTACATGTAGGTATTTTCTAGATGTAGTTGATGAGTCTAAGAATTTCAAATTTTAACCTAATATAGCTTAGAAACCAAACATATAAGATGATTTAATGAGTATATATAACTTTAAAAAAATATCTGAGAGGAAACGTTTGGTTCTGTAGTCTGATTTGGCTTATGGGCGTTTGAATTTGCATAATTTAAAGTACTTTGTCTTTTGTCTCATTTGTTCATTACAAGTACTAAAGGAGAGGGCAAATGTAATCAGATAGAATAGAAAAGGAAACAGAGAAAATGTTTATATGATTTGGAGCTTTTAGATCTGAATGAGTTAAAGATTATCTAATCCAACTTTCTCATTTTACAGATGTGGAAATGGAGCCCAGAGAGGTTGATTAAATTGTCATCTTCATTCAGCTAGTTATGATAAAGATAAATAGAACTCAGTTCTCCTCTGATTTCTGGCAGACATTTATAAAAGCTGTTTTTGAACGGTTCTATTGAGTACTGCTTTGTTGATGTTTGGAAAATAGTTAATTTAAAATTAGTAAAATATCTTTAGCAGCTTTGAAAAAAATAATCTCAAGTTTTGCTTCTTGGTCTATTGAGATTCTTATTAGAAAATAGAAGAAATTAAGAGTTCTTCACATAAATCTCTTTATTCAGTAGCTTTCATAATATTGGTTTACATATTTTAAAAACTGAAATTCCAAGAGTAGTAAAATACAACCAAAGTATTTATAAAGCAAAGACTTTAATTATATCATAAATGCTTTTAAAAGAGCTCCATTTACATCATAGCTAATTGAAACTATACTGTATGAATTCTACAGAAAATCCAGATTAAATATTAAATGGTGTACTTGAATTTCTTTAAATAGCAAGCTTTTGACTTTGTGGAAGATGTGGGCTTTGGAATTGGGGGATTACTAATATGTAATTTTTTCTCTTACATTTAACGTAGATATTTGTATCAGAAAGCAAGGAGACGGCACCTGGAGATGTAGACAGCTTCTACAATTTTGCTGATATACAGATGGGACTATGAAGTGCAGTGTGGAACCAAGGACTTTGTATTAAGCCCTTTTCAGTTTGTGTGTTAGCAATGGTTTTTTTTTTAAACTGATGCTAAAATTGTTAAAGTCATTTTTAAAATAAATTGTTGAGTACTGCATCATTTACATGAAGTTCGGAAAGGGTTCATTTTAAATTAAGTAGTTTTAATCAGCTTGAAAACCATTTAACCCAGTTCAATGAGCTTGTAGGTTTTCTCTGCATATGATACTGTTATTAGAAAACAGAGGTGACTAGCAGTTCATTATTTTAATCCTAATTAAAAGTTCTTTGAAATCTCTAATTTACACTTTACTCAATACTCCATAATACTTGTTTGAGAATATCTTCCATTTTCTTTTTTAATTTAGTAGGATTCCTTACTAGCTGATCAGTTAAAATAAACCTGTGTAAGTTTTTTTCATATATACATATTCAATTAAATATTTCCTTCCTAGTTCCATAATATGGAAAATGAGATTTTGTATACAGAGTAGACATAATACTTTGTAAATGGAATTTTTTAATTAATAGGTATTTGATAACCAGTTTTTGCAAGTGATCATGTTGGTATATCTCTTTAAAGACTACTTTAAACAGTTGTGAGCAGTATGCTTATTTGAATATATCCTACATTGTTTAGTTTTTGAATAAAACTGCTAGATGACTCTTCTGCTTCCTGGTAGGAAAAGGTATATGAAATACTGAAACTATAGAAGCCCAATCACCAGCAGTTCATAAAGGTGATTACTGTTTTATCAGCTCTTATGAGCTATTAGAATTAAAACAAAACAATGCAGCATTTAGGTAAGAAATACTTATGCATCTTGATAAGCTATTCAGATTGTTAAGCTAGATAAATTCCTATCAATCAATGTTCAAGTCTGATAAAAATTATTTTGGTTGCTTTAAAGCATTATTTTTCAAATCAACCCGAATGTAATAGTTTACCAGGGGGCAGGAGGGAGCTACTTGTTTTAAAATCCACATTCTTGGACTAGTCCTTAGGTGCATTGATTCAGTGCCCAGGGAAAACTTATTTAAGAGGGTTATTGTAACGGAAGTAATCAGAAAATTTTGATAGGTTGATCTTGCAAGAAGGGACTGAACCTGCCATCTACATCATGTGCTGTGTGCTTACTCACTCAGTCATGTCCGACTCTTGCGACCCCATAGACTATAGCCTGCCAGGTTCCTCCATCCATGGGATTTCCTAGGCAAGAATACTGAAGTGGGTTGCCATTTCCTTCTCCATACAGAGTAGCTAATTGGAAGTTAGCTTTAATAGGTCTATTTTTAAATTTAATTCTATTTTGATAAAACTAAGGCTGAAAAAAATCACTTGTAAAAATTCCTCTTACAGTTGTTACTAACAATGTATTTTCATGTTTAAACTCTTTGTGGATATTTTCAGATTCATTTACAACTACTGTATTGAATTGTACGTACAATGTTGATAAATAATGCATCAAAAGACTTTACACTTTAAACTAATAAGTAATGTTGACCACCTACCCTGTGCCCCACCTTGTATTAGCATCATATCATTTCAGTCTTTTTACAAGAGCATTCTATACTACATAACCTCTCATTAAAATCAAAATGATTTTATAAGATGCAAATTAAAATCAGTGATGGGTTTAATATAATTTTGATCATAATTTACAAATGAGCTTTGCCAAATAGTAGTCAGAGGACATTAATTTTTCTCATAAGTGAGCTAAATTAATCATATCCTTTTTGATAGTAATTAGATTATTAAATCTCATTATTCACAGTTTTAAAAATCATACAACTTTTTGTCTTCCAAAAATATAGTACAATGTTATGCAATGCTGTAGACTGAGTTCTTTATCTATGGTATTTTAGCAAAACTCAGGAATATTACATATAAGGGAGAGTTAATTTAAAATTAACTCCACTAAATTTAGTGTCTATTAACCAAAGCCTAAAAAAATTTATACTCTTCAGTTAGGTAAGAGCTTTTATCCAAATTTAATTTGTCTTTTAAGACAGTTCTTGCTTCTGAATGTTTGAAAAAATTTTTAAAAATAAGTAGTGCTATGATTGTTGTTTCTATCACTTTAAACTTTTATTATAATTAGTATGATACATTTTATTTCTGAATAGCCTTTGAATTCATGCAAATGTATTAGCAATGAAAACTTAGTAATTTTATTAAGTTATAGATGTTTATACATTATATCAGCTTATTTCTCTTGTGTTAATAGTACTGCTTTTTACTTCTATATATTTATGTCTAGGTTTTGTATGTAATTTATCTAGTGTTTATAAAATGTGATTTGTAATAAATATTGTCAAAATGAAAATGATTCAACACTAATTTTTGAATAGCACTTCTACAGTAGAAGTTTATTCGTATGTGTATCAAAATTTGATCATGACACAACTTTTTTAATGATAAAAGTAAAATACAGTGATCTAATCTGTCTTATATTAATGAGAAATGAACTGTATGCCATGTTGTATATATAAAGCTCGCTGGAGAAATGCAGAAGAAGTAGAAAAACCAATTTTAATCTGGAATTTCCAGTATCATGTTCTGTTTGTTAAAAGATACATTTTGTTATCATTGAATACTTGCTAAGATTAGGCATGTTTTTCTTCCATATTTAAGATAATAGCAAATCATTTGTGACATACTTTCAGATTTATTCAAGTAGACCATATTTTTAAATTACTACCAAATTTACCAGCCTTTCTATCTAGCTTCTCCCTCTCCCAGCCCATAAATCAGAGAAACTTCAGATTGGTGAGTTTTTAAAATAACATTTATTATTATTATTTCTATGTATAAAGTTTTTACATGTACATTTAGAGCATTTGGGGAAAAAACAGAACTGCACAAGACAGCAGCAAAAATTACTTCCTGTTTGTTGGATAATTCTTGCTGTGCTGAGTTTAAATTTTTTTTCTCATTTTTAACTCTGTTTTCCCTAGGAAAAGAAGATATTGTAATTAGGGTATGTGTCTCCTTCAAAATCCATTCTAGAAAATATTTCATCCTTTAAAAGTAAAATCTTAAAAAGTCAAATTTCATTTTAATTTTAGTAATGAAACCTTTTTTTGTGAAAATGGTTTTGGGTTTCTGTTTTGGTAGAGTGTTTGAGGAGGGGGGGCAATCTGTCCCACTCAGTTGGGGAGGCAGTAAACCTTTAGACTACTTCATGTCTCTCCCTTGACATTTTGGATTTTAGTGGCAAACTCCAGCAAGATGTTCAGAAACAGTGGGTTTTTTTTTCCTTTTCTAGTATTTTGGTGTTTTCCTGGTCAGAGCAGGTTCTCACTTATAAATAAATGTTGAAGGAGCAGGTGCACAGGCAGCAGACAGCACCCAGCATCCTCCTCTCTGCTCTGATCTTCCCTCTGGGGCCTCCCTTCTCCAATTCAGCTGAATCTGTCCACCAGTAACTGGACTAATGAAAAGTAACTTGCAAGTGGTGTGACAAGTAATTGATGTTTGTTAAGTGCCTTGAAATGGTGCTTTATGGATGTTAAGTATTACTGTGCTGAACTAAGTGAATGTGGTGCTCTTTTAAAGTAGTTCAGTTGTGAAGGTATATACCCATCTACAAATAGCTGAATAAGAGAAAACACATATAAGAGGCTGTTAGGACTTAAAGTGCCATTTTTTATTGATTGATGTACTTTCATTTGTCAATTGTAGGTCAATTTGTTAGGCTCATTAATAGAACCTTTTATGCTATTTCACTGTAACTTCTAAACTGAGCAAATATTAAGTGTTTTTAAAATTTATCATGGGACTTCCCTGGCAGACCAGTGGTTATGACTCCATGATTCCACTGCAGGAAACATGGGTTCCATCCCTGGTGAGGGAACTATGATCCCATGTGCCATGTGGTTTGACCAAAAATAATAAATAATTATCTCATTTAGGACTATGAAGTGTCTGAGGATTTTCAGTCTCTCATTTTACAGATGAGAAAATTGAGGCTCAGAAAGTTTAGATGGACTGTTCTACTCAAATCATAATCACTGAACTACAATGTAGACCTCTTGACTTTCCCTTGTGATCACTCAGAGAACAGGGCTCAGCTCCTCAGGCTCTTTCTATATGAAGCCTTTTCAAACTCACAAAAGCATAGTTGCTCTTTGGTATTCACACAGTACTCTGTATAGATTTCCTGTAACACTTTATTCTGTTTCTTTATCCATGCCTCCCTTGCTACTCAAAGTGTAGCCTGTGAATCATCAGCATCAGTATCACCTAGAGCTTGTTAGAATATCAGGCCCCACTCCAGATCTGTTGAATAATCTGGTCAATTGAAAAAAAAGCTACAACCTAAAAGTTCCAAGTCATGTTTTATTCAGACCTGAATTCAAAAAGATACATGCACCCCTTATGTTCATAACAGCCCTATTCACAATAGCCAAGACATGGAAACAACCTAAATGTCCACTGATGGATGGATAAACAGGATGTGGTACAGATATACAAAGGACTATTACTCAGCCATAAAAAAGAATGAAATACTGCCATTTGCAGCAACATGGATGCAACTGGAGATTATCATACTAAGTGAAGTAAGTCAGAGAAAGGAAAATACCATATGGTATCACTTACATGTGGAATCTAAAATATCACACAAATGAACCTGTCTATGGAACAGAAAAAGACTCATAGAGAAGAGACCTGTGGTTGCCAAGGAGGAGGGGGTTAGGGGAGGCATGGAGTAGGAGGTTGGGTTAGCAGATGTAACCTATTATATATGGAATGTATAAACAAAAAGGTCCTACTGTATAGCACAGAGAACTATATTCAGTATCCTATGATAAATCATAGTGGAAAAGAATATTTTAAAAAGAATATATGTGTGTGTGTGTGTGTGTGTGTTGTTCAGAGACCTTACGGAGGACTATAGCCTGGGAGATAGCCTCTCAGCTCTGAGGAACTGCTCCAAAGAGGTCAAGGAGGAGTCAGGACCTATAGATAGGAGTTTTTGTTCAAAAAACAAACATGTAGTCAAACATCAAAAGATTACTGCTAATCACAAAAAGCAGATATCCCAGGCTAATGATTTTACTAATAGCACTTTTCTATGTATGGAAAGATGCAAAAGTCTGGGCTCACTGAAATCATTCCTTAGATAAACATATCAAGTATCTAGGATCAGTGTCCTGTTTTCCTCCATCCTGAATTCCCCCAGGGCACACCTTCATGCTGGGGTGGGAAGGCAACTGCAGAGACTGCCGGCTTTAAGATGAGCAATATTCTTTGTTTATTGAAGTGGCAGGCGGCATTTATTTATCTGCAAGCTTCTATTAATACCTTTTAACAAGGTACTAAAGGGATTCAGGCTTCTCTGTGACTCAGATGGTAAAGAATCTGCCAGCAATGCAGGAGACCTGGGTTCAACACCTGGGTTGGGATGACCCCCTGGAGAAGGGAATGGCTACCCACTTCAGTGTTCTTGTCTGGAGAATTCCATGGACAGAGGAGCCTGGTGGGCTAAAATCCAGGGAGTCACAAAGAGTTGAACACAACTAAGCGACTAACATACTTCATATACACCTTAAAGTTGGAGAAGCTTTGTCCTAGACTATTAGCTCCTCAAACACTAAAATCAAGGCTTAGAAACCTTTGTATTCATAGAGAATAGCTTAGGGTCCAGTGAAAGTGTAAGTCACTCAGTCGTGTCTGACTCTTTGCAACCCCATGGACTATACAGTCCATGGAATTCTCCAGGCCAGAATACAGGAGTGGGTAGCCTTTTCCTTCTTCAGGGGATCTTCCCAACCCAGAGATTGAACCCAGGTCTCCTGCATTGCAGGTGGATTCTTTACCAGCTGAGCCACCAGGGAAGCCCATTTCATGAACAAACATGTTGCATAAACCCAAATGGTGCACTGTTGATGCTGAGGCAAGTTAAACAGCAGTCAGCTAGTTGCTTTGGGCTTGTGGGGAAAGTCACTTAGTCCCTCTCAGATGTTATCCTCCATGTTTATCTCCTGACATCTTCCCACCTTGAGAGAGCTTAGGGATGAGAGTGGCATCATCATCAACAGAACACATGCAGGATTGTCCAGGGAAGTAGGGGAGAAGAGTAACTGAGCTTCCTTTCCCTAAAGACCAGCATTATCATAGCAAGTAAGTGGTAGAGCTAGGGTTTAAATGGCTGTGTCTTAACCATTATTCCAAAGAGAAGGGCCTATCAAATTTATTTGTGGGTATTTTTCAAAATATATATTGCCCTTCAGGCAGTTAGAAAGTCTAAACAAGGTGACTGTGTAAAGCATTAAAGGTGGGGGAAGAAGATCAAAGATGGGCAGAGAAACAAGATTCACATAGCAAAAACCAAAGATCCATCTTGACATACTGTGGACAAAAAATGTGGATTGCCATCCCAGTAAACAACAATGTTGCCCACCATTAACCTGTCAGGCACTGCAGCCCCCAACCCATACCCCAAGGTGACCCTCAGAGAAATTCAGATGGAGAAAAATAGGATACTGGCCCTAGATAGTTAAGATGCCTATCAAAGGAACAATTTCAATGACCAATGCATCTTCCCATACACAGAAAAGCACCAAAATAATTAACTGGAGATAACTAGATTTTTTTTTTGATTAGCAGTAATCTTTTGATGTTCAACTACTTTTTTTGCAAAATCTCCTGTATATCCTGGCCCCTCCCTCACCTCTTCAGAACAGTTCCTTAGAGTTATCTGAGTGGCTGCCTCCTCAGCTATAGCCCTCTCTCAGTAAGTTTCTCAAATAAAACATAACTCACAACTTTTATGTTGTGTGCTTTTCTTCAGTGGGCAGTACTGATAAGGAGTAATGTTACTTGTAGGTTACAAAACTAGGGTTTACAACAGTGTAACCACTATGCTACCTTATGTATAAGAACAGGGGAGATAATAAGTACACACACACACACATACATATTCTTTTTTTTTTAATTTTTTTTTCTTTACATTATCATGTTGGTTTTGCAATATGTTGACATGAATCCGCCATGGGTATACATGTGTTCCCCTTCCAGAACCCCCCTCCCACATCCCTGCTGATTCCATCTCTCTGGGTCATCCCGGCTGTGGTACATATACACAATGGAATATTACTCAGCCATTAAAAATAATACATTTGAATCAGTTCTACTGCGGTGGACAAAACTCGAGCCTATTATACAGAGTGAAGTAAGCCAGAAGGAAAAACAACAATACAGTATACTAACACATATATATGGAATTTAGAAAGATGGTAATGACACATATATTCTTAATTTTGCAAAAAGGACTACTGAAAGGGTAAATAAACAAAAAATTGCCCACAGGAGACAAGAGGAACCAAGGGGGATGAGGTCAGAAGTGGGAATGAGACTTCTTACAGCTTTGACTTTTGAACTTTGTAAATTACCTGTTTTTAGATCCAAGTTGGGGGTAAAAAGCAGAAAGAAGGTTGTTAGAGAGTAAAAGATAAAAAGAATAAGAACAAATAGAAAAATTCACGGGAATACTTTTGCCAAAGACTAGTTATGTTTTTGGGAGGGAATTCAGTTCAATTCAGTTCAGTTGCTCAGTCGTGTCTGACTCTTTGGGACCCTATGGACTGCAGCACGCCAGGCTCCCCAGTCCATCACCAACTCTCAGAGCCTACTCAAACTCATGTCCATCACGTCGGTGATGTCATCCAACCACCTCATCCTCTGTCATACCCTTCTCCTCCCACATTCAGTCTTTCCCAGCATGAGGGTCTTTTTCAATGAGTCGGTTCTTTGCATCAGGTGGCCAAAGTATTGGATTTTCAGCTTCAGCATCAGTCCTTCCAATGAATATTCATGACTGATTTCCTTTAGGATTGACTGGTTGGATCTCCTTGCAGTCCAAGGGACTCTAAGGAGTCTTCTCCAACACCACAGTTCAAAAGCATCAATTCTTCAGTGCTCAGCTTTCTTTATAGTCCAACTCTCACATCCATATATGACTACTGGAAAAACCACAGCTCTGACTAAATTTGTTGGTAAAGTAATGGGAGGGAATTCAGGGAAAGCAAAAAGGTTAGTACACAGAGATGGCTGGAAAGAGATGACCTTTTGCTTGATACCTTAGACTGAATCTGGGGTCCAGATAGAAAGGATGTTTTCAGAATGACTGAGAGAGTTGAGGAAGAATCCAACTTGATGAAGGGATAGGAATTGAATAACTATCAAGTCAGTGGCACATCTTCTGTTGCTATTCCTGTGCATGACTCTGCCCTCCTTGACATGTGTTCCTCCTGCAGTGGAAGCATGGAGTCTTACCCACTGGACCACCAGGGGAGCCCCTCCAACTTTTTGCTGTGAGTATCAATGCCAGTATATTTCAGAAGAGTGCCTCTAAATCTTCTGGTGAACATCCATAGATAGTTGTTGTCTTTTATTTTTTAAAATCACACTTTGTTCCCTGTAGCATTTTTCTCTGATAATTATTGCCTTGTTCTTTAAACTTTCTCCATCCTTGGTCCCTGTGATAACGATGCAGTTATCCACCATCCATGAATTCACTGAACTCTGCTTCTTGGGCCAGGCACTGTGCTAGATACAATTTGTCCTACTTCTTTGAGACTTAGTTTCTTTGGATAGCTCCTCATTTATTTTTCATTCTCTGACCTTCATTTCCCCTCTTCCATCTCAGCTGTCATCACAGTACAAGGGTCAGTCATGAATCCTCTGCTTTGATCACCATGTCCTCTCCTTTGGCTCCATAAACCTTTCTCACAGCTTCAACCAGAACCACTAAGGACAGCTGTTTATCTGACTGCTATTGCTCAATCTTCAACTCTACCAAATATGTCCACTCCAGTAGTTAAATTTTAAATTGTTCTCCTGGTCTCACCACATACTACACTGAACTCATTGCATTTCTCCTTCCTAGATGGTCTCCCTGTCCTGGCATCTTTGTTTTCACTGATGACACACAATTATCTCAGTTATACCATTGACATTTTGGGGTCATAGTAGAATGTTCTTTCCCCACCCAACCCACCCCTTGCTAGACAGCTCTGCTTTTGGTTTTTTGCTAGGCAGCTCTTAAGTAGCTCTGATGTTGAAATGTTTCTGTTCTCCATCCTCTCCTTTTCATGCCCATACTCATCAACCTAATGTAGCTGTGTGGTTGTTATATCAGTCTTCTCACTAGAAACCCTATTTAAAGTCTTTGCTCGCTTCCTGCCATGCATCCCATACACTGCAGTTTTGCCCTACATAGTAGTTAAGAGCATAGCCTTTGGGAGTAGTTTTCTAAATTAATTTTTATTGGAGTATCATTGCTTTACAATGTGTTAGTTTTTGCTGTACAGCAAAGTGAATCAGCCATATGTATACATATATCCACTCTTTTTTATATTTCCTTCCCATTTTGGTCACCAAAGTGCAATGAGTAGAGTTTCCTGTGTTATACAGTAGTTTCTCATTAGTGTGCATATATCAACCCCAATCTCCCTTTGGGGGTGGTTTTGTTACCATTAATCTCACAGCATCTTGTGACACTTCCTATTATGGAACTCTTAAATAATTTCATTATCTCCCAAGCTAGATCATCAACTTTTGGAGTAATCCAAATGATGAACACTTTCATTTTCAAGTCTAGGACCACTTTCTTAAAGAACAAAAACAACATCAAAAACCAAGTGGATGGGAGTAGTGGAGGGATGGATTGGGAGTTTGGGATTAGCAGATGCAAACTATTATATGTAGAATGGATAAACTACTATAGATAAAGGTCCTACTGTATAGCACAGGGAACTATATTCAATAACCTGTAATAAACCATAATGGAAAAGAATATGAAAAATAATATATATCTATGCATAACTGAATCACTTCACTATTCAAGAGAAATTTACACATTATAAATCAACTATAATTCAATAAAATAAATTTTTAAAAAACTGAGCAACAACTACATGCCAGGTACTTCCACAAAATTAACTTTGGTATATCCCACAGCAGCTATCACAGGATGCTGACAAAAGTCAACAGTTACTTATTTGTTTAAAGAGCTCAGTCCTCCACTTTAGCCGTTTGATCTCCTGACTGTTGAATAGTCATGATCAATGAAAACTGATCTTTGCTTATGTTCTTCTCCATGCCTGGAACCTTTGATCATCTTTACTGCACCCCCCACCTTACCCCCAAAGCTTCAAATTCTGCCCTTCTTTCAGGACTGGCCTGATTTCTATCTCCTCCAGTAAGCCACTGGCCACTGATCATTTGAACAAGTCAGGTCAGAGTTGCAAATAACAAGTATGGATTTGAGAACCATCAGATCTGGATTTGACTTAAATTATGCTATATACTACCTGTGTAGATCTCCATAAGCCATATATATCTTTAGTTTTATCCTCTATAAATTGAAAATTATGCCTGCTTTTCAGTTATTTTGAGTACTCAGTGAAATAAAGTAAAATTTCTAGACTAGTGTTAACTCTTCTTAATCATGCAGAACCCTAAAGTGTTACTTTTCTTGTGTTTTATTTTCTAAAACAGCACAAAATTCACTGCGGACAGACACCAAGACTTCTGTACCTGCTCCCTGTTAGCCTCAGGCAGCCAAATACTGCCTGATTGTAGATTTGAATACCACCAATTGTAGACTTGAACCATATCTACAAAACACCTTCACATCTCCATCTTGATTAGTGTTTGAGTGAATAGCTGGGAAGTATAACCTAGCCTGTAACACTAATAGTGTTGGCTGGTGTTTCATTTCGTTTTTAAATTCCATCAGAACACTTTGTTCTTTGTGAAAATAAATCACAAGCCTGGACAAGCTTCCAAGAAGAGAGAATACTGGTTGGATGAATACAAATATAAACATGTGTAGGGGGCTCTAGTACTCTAATGCCACTCAATCAGTAACTCTGACTGAATACCTAAGAATATTGAACGTTTATGAGCTGAGATGATGAGTCATACATAACAAAGTCTTAAGCAAGGCAGCTAGGTAGCCCAACAACTCCAAAATGTCTTTAAGATCCTATGCTGTATCTTCCTGCTCTGCCATCCTAAACATGTTAACTTTTTCATTATGCCAATAACATGGCTTTCATACCTCTAAGTATGGTGACTGCTTTCTAGGTAGAAATAATGCAGAAGGGGACTGCCAAAAGGCCAGCTAAGTCTATAGTTTTCCATTGGGAAAATATTAACTTTCCCAGAAGTCTCACTCAATGAACTTCTACTTATATTTCATTTGCCAGAGTTCAATCAAATGGCCATCCTACCTTCTAGGAAGTATGCCCTATTCTTACTAGGTATATTGTCTCCCTGAAAAATTGAGGTTCTGGCAGTAGGATCAAAAGATCAAAATAATGGCTATTTGGTAAGCAACTATCAGTATTTGCCACATGAAACTTATAATCTGTATAGTTTAGAATATACCATAAACAAATGAGATGGGGGAAAGTTTAAGAACATTTCCCCAAATAGCCCAAAAGTTTTTTCAGAGGGATAAAGAATGGAATGAGATCATTTGGGTAAAATCTCCAGAGGAGTAAAAAAATTCCCCATAAAATTCTGAAGAACTTCAGGAACCAAATTATTGCTGTTGTGATTCAAAAAAACAAACAAAAACATGTATTCCATTAGAGATGCATAATTAATGGATGGCCTTGACTAGAGCACAGAAGGCCTGAAACAGTTTTCATGGCCTTCTGTCTATCCCACAAGATCCTGGTGCTTATTTCTTAAGAAAATCGGATACAGAGACTTCTGAAAACTCACTTAGATGATGGTTTCCAAGAGGAACCACTCTTCTCTAAGCCACACATGGTGCAGTTTACTTGTAATATGGAAAATGATGGTTAGTCTCTAAAGTTGCACATTCTCTGGAATCAGACAGTTCATCCCTTTTGAAATTTACAATCTAGAAAAATCCTATCTAAGGAGAGAAGACAAAGTTCAGGGGAAATTAATTTTTGTCTTAAGTCCATATAGACTCTGGATGTATACATAAAAGTAAAGACAGTGATTGTACCATTCAGGATTCTACCAGAGAAACAGAATCAAGTCATTGGCTTAGGTGACTGGGGGCTGGCTAGGTAAGTCCAAAATCTGAAGTCTGTAGAGGAGGGTATCAGGATGGGCAAGCTGAAGCTCTGAGGCACAAACTGATGCTGCTGTTTATGGGTAGGATTTCTTCTTCAGGGAAGCCCTAGTTCCAAAGGCCTTCAACTGATTGAATTAGGTTCACCCAGATTATCTAGGATAATCTTCCTTACTTTAAGTTAACTGTTTGTAGACTTGAATCATATCTACAAATTGCCTTCATACCCCTATCTTGATTAGTGTTGAATGAATAGTTAGGAAATATAGCCTAGCCCTGTAACACTAAGGTGTTGGTTGGTGTTTATTTTGTGTTCAAATTCCATCCGAACACTTTGTTCTTTGTGATAATAAATCACAAACCTGAATGAGCTTCCAAGAAGAGAGAGAGCCAATATTATCAATCTGTGGCATCAGCATTAATACATATTTGTTCTGTAAAGGTCATTAGCCATCTGGTAAAAGGAAACTTCATTGATTATAACTCACCCATTGGGTGTATGCTATTGCTTGATTCCACTAAATTGTTTTCAGCTGATTGGGCTTCCCTGATACCTCAGTTGATAAAGAATCTGCCTACAATGCAAGAGCGGAGAAGGCAATGGCAAGCCACTCCAGTACACTCGCCTGGAAAATCCCATGGACAGAGAAGCCTGGTAGGCTACAGTCCATGGGGTCGTGAAGAGTCGGACACGACTGAGCGGCTTCACTTTCACTTTTAACTTTCATGTGTTGGAGAAGGAACTGGCAACCCACTCCAGTATTCTTGCCTGGAGAATCCCAGGGACAGCGGAGCCTGGTGGCCTACCATCTATGGGGTCGCACAGAGTCGGACACGACTAATGAGACTTAGCAGCAGCAGCAGCAATGCAAGAGACCTGGGTTTGATCCCTGGATTAGGAAGATACCCTGGAGAAGAGAAGGCTACCCACTCCAGTATTCTGGCCTGGAGAATTCCATGGATTATCCATGGGGTCCCAAAGAGTCAGACACAACTGAGTGACTTTCACTTTCTATTGGTAAGAACCAATTCAATTGCAGTTAACACCTAAAAAGGAAGAAAGTATTTCAAGGAATAGGTGTGTATTTCTTCATCTGTAAATCATGTATCTATTTATTTGTCTGTGTTGCACAGCTTTTAGGATCTTAGTTTCCCGATCAGGGACTGAACCCAGGTCTTGGTAGTGAAAACACTGAGTCATAACCACTGCTGCTGCTGCTGCTGCTAAAACACTTCAGTCATGTCCGACTTTGTGTGACCCCAAGGACTGCAGCCCACCAGGCTCCACTGTCCCCGGGATTCTCCAGGCAAGAACACTGGAGTGGGTTGCCATTTCCTTCTCCAATGCATGAAAGTGGAAAGTGAAAAGTGAAAGTGAAGTCGCTCAGTCATGTCCAGCTCTTCGCAACTCCATGGACTTCAGCCTACCAGGCTCCTCCATCCATGGGATTTTCCAGGCAAGAGTACTGGAATGGGTTGCCATTGTCTTCTCCTGCAATGCCAGGGAATTCCTATCATGCAACAAATGTTTAATGAATATTGGGCTACATTAATTGACAATTTATACTCTCCCTTGAAATGAAAAATGTGGATGTTTTAAATAATGAAACCTACACAAGAGTAAAAAGTATTTTGTTTGAAGCATATCTACTCTCTGTTAATGGTGTGGGGAAAGTTATTTTTTGTCTCAGTCTCAGTCTATGTACCTGTGAAGCTGGAATAATGATTACTATCTGGAGGGTTTGGGGAAGGATTAGATAAGAAAATGTAAGTTGAAACACTTGAAACACAGTAGATTTTCCATACATTGATTTTCTCTCTCCTTCCATGATAGCCTTCACAAGAGAAATCTTGTGAATTAAGTTCTCTCCAATGTCCTTCGCAGATTGTTTCTATTTTATAGCATTATTTTGGATATCAATATATAGCAAAGAATCAACTGAGGTTACCAGTGCTTGTGAATTTATCATACTGACTATACTCTTGCACTGTAGTTTCTTTTGTATCTACTTATGTTCATGTTTATATGTTATTGTTTCAACCACCAGTGCAGATAAAATTATCCATGTGCTTACAATTGCCTTTTTGTTTAAAAAATCAACAATTTTTCAAAGTTAATCTGAAAATGTTCCTGTGAGTCATAGTCGCAAAGTTCTGAACAAAGGTTAGGTGTCATCAGATTTCACAAGTTTGAAATAATTTTTGGCTGAGGAAAAGGGAGCATATCTTAAATTCTTTTCTTTATCAGTCTTTCTCATGTGGCCTGGCAGATGCACAGGTTGTTTTGTCTTATTATTAATTGTTAATTGTGGCTCAGCTGGTAAAAAATCTACCTGCAATGCAGGAGACCTGGGTTTGATCCCCGGGGTTGGGAAGATCCCCAGGAGAAGGAAAGGCTACCCACTCTAGTATTCTGACCAGGAGAATTCCATGGACTATACAGTCCATGGGGTTGCAAAGGTTCAGACACCACTGAGAGACTTTCACTTTCACACAAATAATACAATTTTATTTTCCCTGAGAAAAATAGAAATAAATCTAAAATCCTCTTTGATTCCTACTCCCCATTGATAACTACCATCATCACTTTGGTCTGTATTCTTCCAGACCATTTGTCTATGGATTTACACATATATTACAGTATAAAGACAGATGAAATTATATGGAAAGTAGCTGTTTTACTTGTCTAAGGAAAATGGGGCCTATTATTGATTTTTATCATATAAAATTGGTGTGATGGGTAAGAGAGACTGGAAAGAAAAGAGAAGGATAGAAGTTCTTGCCAAGAGTGATAATTTAGTTCACTGTATTTCTTTGGCCTTTTCACTTTCAGTCCCCCGAGTCCATTTCTGGCAAGCTACACACCATCATAATGTCTGCACGATAGCATAGGCAGTATAAAGATCTTGCATCCAGTTTCATCAAGAAGTGGCTCAACAAAGACAGATACACAGTCCCCTAGGCCTTCTGAAAGTCTCTCTCTACTGAAGTCTAAGCATTAGTACTTCTAATTTACAAATTAAAAAAAAAGAAAGAAAAATAGTTTTGGCTTTAAAGTGCAAGCTGAAGTCATCACGATGGCTTGTTCTTTCTGTTTTCCAAGTGAAACAAAAATCTCTTTGTTAATCATTTCATTAATTTCTTTTAAATGATGAGGTAACTTCATGTTCCAGACAAGATGGCATGGGCTCATTTCTCCTCACTCCTCCCTGCTAAGTACAACTAAAATCCCTCAAAATAATATAAAAGTCCATCATAAAGAGAATCTGGTGCTGGAAAGAGGAATGTGGCTGGCCAGATACCACAGGACTTGAGGAAACATAGAGGTGAGGTCTCTGGTTTTTCAATATTCTGGATTGGGTGCTGGAGAAGCCTGCAACCTAGAATCTCCAGTCGGAGCAGACGGAAGCAAACAAAAACAAAGAAAGTCAAAGAAAAACCTGTTCTTTCTGGCCAAAGTTTCTGGAAAGGAGAGAAACCTTTTTAACAGCAACTGAGGACCTGCGCTAGACTTCAGGAAAACGCTTTCCTCTGTTTTCTTCTTCCTCAAAGAGCACAAACTGTGTGAGTGGGAGTCCCTGTAGCGCCAAACAGCCTGGGAAGCCCTCCCTACCCCCACTCCACCCCTCATGGGGAGCAAGCTGGAGCCACAGTGGCAGCCACAGTGGCACGGGTGGGAGTAGGCGGAAGGGGAAGGTGGGGGTGGGGATGGTTCTGTGCTCTGCCGGCAAGAAATCCACACCACTGTGGCCCACCCCGCAACACCAGGTAGCCAGGGTTATCATTTTCAGCCCCAGCAGGCCTGGCATCTCCCAGCCCCCTCCCCTCAACCTGGTGACACAGGGAGGCACAGGATTTCCTGACCCCCATCAAGTGGCAGGTGGTGGGGAGTCACTTTCCTCTCCCACAACGGGTGTCTGCTGAGAGCACAAAGGGGAGTTTGGATCTCTGTCACTCCTCTCCTACAAAGCATAAAGAGAGGATCCAGAGAGCCCCTCCCCCTGCCTGCTGTGTCAGTAGAGACCAAATGAGAGGTCTAGACTTTAATCCTTGTCTGCCAGTGGCAACTATTGCCCTCATTCTCTCAATAAAAAAGTGAAGAGAGGATCTCAAAGAGGAGGGAGCTGGGGAGGGATTCTTTAAATCTGTATAGGAAGTCCTGGAAAGACACCTGACTGACCACAAGGAAAAACCAAATAAATCAACATGTCTGAAGATCTGAGAACTGAACTACAGTGTGGAATACCTCTTCACTTGTCAAGGTAGTTTCAAATAGTACACAAGCAAAGCAGACAGGGATAGTACTGCAAAGGTTCAAAAAACAAAATTGTCATTGGAACCACAGCCCACAAAAGAAGGCTAGCACCTGTGCACTAAACCTAAATAGGATTACTGCCTGCTAAAATAGAAGATTTAAGTAGTATCCAGAGCCTCCTAATGTGCAAAATGTCCAAGAGACAATGGAAAAACACTCATCATACCAGGATCTAGTAAAATCACACCTTGTCTGGGAAAAGAGAATTAACAGATATACCACTGAGATGAATCAGAGGTTATATTTATCTTGAATGAACTTTAGAACAGCTGTCATAAAAAAATGCTTCAGTGAGCAATTACAAATTCTCTTGAAACAAATAGAGAGGGAATTCCCTGGCAGTCCAGTGCTTAGGACTCCCTGCTCTCACTACCAAGGGCCTGGGTTCAATCCCTGGTCAGGGAACTAAGATTCAAGCAAGCCGTGTGGGCCAGCCAAAAAAAAAAAGACAAAGAAAAGAGACAAATGGAGAAATACATAAAATTTCAGCAAAGAGACAGAAGTTTCAAAAAGAGAACCAAACAAAGTATAGAAGTAAAAATTACAATAATCACAAAAATTCATTGGAGGGGTTCAATAGTAGCATGAAAATGACAGAATAGAATCAGTGATTGAGGACAGAACAATAATATTTCTCCAATCTGAACAAAAGAGAGAAAAGATAAGGGGTAAAACCTTCCCTGTTGTTGGACAGTAACAACAAAGTGCTAATATTCATAAAATTGGAGTCACTGAAAGAGAGGTGAAAATGAATTCAAAGAAATAATGGCTGAAAATGTCCAAAATTTGGTGAAAGACATAAATTTACACATTCAAGAAGCTCAGTGAAACCCAGATAGGAAAACTAAAAGATATCCACACTAAGACACATCATAAATAACTTCTGAAAACTAAAGATAAAGAAAAAAAATCTTGAAAGAAAAAAATGCATTATCTGCAGAATAACACTGATTTAGATGATGGCGAATTTTTCATCAAAAATTACAAAGGCTAGAAGGAAGTCACACATTTTTCAAATGATGGAAGAAAAGAATAGTCATATCTGGGAATTCTCTGGTGGTCCAGTGGTTAAGACTCCATGCTTTAACTGTTGAGGGAATGGGTTCAATTCTTTGTTGGGGAACTAAGATCCACAAGCTGTACAGTATAGCAAAAAAAAAAAAACCTGAATTCCATGATCAGCAAAATATCCTTCAGGAATAAAGTGGAAATAAAGACATTCCTATATAAGAGAAAACTTATAACATTTTTTATTAACAGACTTACTATTAATGAATGGAAAAGGGAACTCTCCAAACAGGATGGAAATGATAACAGAAGGAAGCTCAGAACTTTAGAAAGGAAGGGAAACAAGAAACCATCACAATATTGTAAAGTAATTATCCTCCAATTAAAATAAATAAATTAAAAAATAAACAAAGGGTAACAATTAAATATGTCAAAATAAGGATAAATATAGTAGATTATCCTTCTTATGAATTTTTTCAATCACGATGGATTGTTGAAACAAAATTATAACATCATCTGATGCTGGGTTTCATGTATATAGAGAAATAGATAAGAAAACTGTATTTAAAAAGTGGGAGGGTAAAAGGACATAAATGAAAATAAGATTTCTACACTTTACTAGAATTGGTAAAATTATGGTCTTAGTACACTGTGATATTACAAATGTGTATTTTAATATCTAGAGCAAATATTAAGAAAACTATTCAAGGAATTCCCTTGTTGCCCAGTGGTTAGGCCTCTGTGCTTCCACTTCTGGGCACCTGGGTTCAATCCCTAGTCCAGGAACTAAGATCCTTCATGCCATAAGGCATGGCAAAAAAAAAAAAACCTATATAAAAGGATATACTAATAAAAACAATGTAAATCAAAATGGAATTCTAAAAAAAATATTCAAGTAACCTACAGTTAGGCAAGAAAAGGAAAAGAAGAATAAGAAATTGAGGGGAAAACAGAAAGCAAATAAGAAAACATTAGACATTAGCCCTCAGAGAAGGCAATGGCACCCCACTCCAGTACTCTTGCCTGGAAAATCCCATGGACGGAGAAGCCTGGTAGGCTACAGTCCATGGGGTCATGAAGAGTCAGACACGACTAAGCAACTTCACTTTCACTTTTCACTTTCATGCATTGGAGAAGAAAATGGCAACCCACTCCAGTGTTCTTGCCTGGAGAATCCCAGGGACAGGGGAGCCTGGTGGGCTGCTGTCTATGGGGTCACACAGAGTCAGGCACGACTGAATCGACTTAGCAGAGCAGCAGACTTTAGCCCTAAAGTATCAATGACTGTGTTAAAGGTAAATAGTATAAATACATGAATTAAAATATCTCTGTATTTTAATCGCATTTAACAGAATGGCTTTTAAAAATACCCCACTATATGTTGTCTACAAGAAACACACTTAAAATATAACATGGGTAGGTAGAAAGTAAAATGATAGAAAAGGATATACTATTCAAACATTAATTTATAAAACTAGGAGTGGCTATATTAATATAAGATAAAGCAGACTTCGGAGCAAACAAAATTACAGGGATGAAGAGGAATATTACATAGTGATAAAAGAGTCAATTCACCAGGAAGACATAGCAATCCTAAATGTGCATGCACCAAACAACAGGGCTTCAAAACACACGAGGTAAACTCTAATAGAACTGGAAGGAGAAGCAGAGAAATCTGTAACTATAGTTGGAAACTTCAATACCCATTCTCAGCAATAGAACTACTAGACATGAAATCAGCAAGATTATACAGCTCAACAACATCATGAAACAACAGGACCTAATTTATAGGACACTCCACCCAAAAACATCATAACTCACATTCTTTTCAAATAACATTCACCAAGATAGCTCATATTCTGAGTCATAAAACAAACTTCAACAAAATGTAAAAGAACTGATATCATACAGAGTATGTTCTCAGACCATAATGGAATCAAATTAGAAATCAATAACAAAGTCAACAGGAAAATCCCCAAACACTAGGAAACTGAATGACACATTTTTCATTAGTCCATAGGTCGAAAAGAAATCTCAAGGGAAATTAAAAAAATATATACTGAACTGAATAAAACTGAAAATACAACACATCAAAACTTGTGGAATGTAGCTAAAATAGTGCTGGCATGGGAATTTAGAACTAAATGCTTACATTAAAAAAGAGGAAAGGTCTCAAATCAATCATGTAAGCTCCCATCGCAGGAGACTAGAAAAAGAAGGATGAAAGAAAATGAACCCAAAGCGAGTAAGCAGAAGAAAGGAAATAACAAAGATAAGAACAGAAATCAGTGAAATTTGAAAACAGGAAAACAATAGAGAAAATCAATTAAACAAAAAGCTGTTTCTCTGAAAAGGTCAATAAAATTTATAAACCTATATAACTGATTGACTAGGATAAAAAGAGAAGACATAAATCACTAATATCACAAATGAGCCAGAAAAATCTTTCCACAGATCCTGCAGCCAATTGAAAGGAAAATAAAGTTCTCAACCCAGTACCCAAAGTCTTTGGAAGAAAGATGCTATGGAAATGTTTGCCTATAGCAAACATATAGTCAACCCATGACCAAAATATTCACTTAAAAATGTAACTATTTGTTTTTTCTCTCCCTCTCTCTCTCTTTTTTTTGGCCACATTGTGTGGTTTGTGAGATCTCAGCTCCCCAACCAGGGATTGAACCTAGGCCACAGCTGTGAAAGCCCAGAATCCTAACCACTAGGCCACCAGAATACACCCCAAAAATATCACTATTTGGAAAAGAAACTTGCAAATTATTGTATTTCTTTGACATTAGGAACACTCCCCCCCCCAAAAAAAATGAGCTACTATATGATCCAGCAGTTCCACTTCTGGGAATATATCCAAAGGAATAGAAATCAGGATCTTGTGAGATATCTGCACTCTCATGTTCAAGGCAGCAATATTCACAAGAGCCAAGGTATGGAGGCAACCTAACTGTGTGTCAACAGATCAATGGATCAAGTAAATATGATATATATATATATATAATATATACATATTTATACACCATATATTCAAGAATATCATTAGCCTTAAAAAAAGAGAAGGAAATCCTATTATTTGTGACAACATCGATGAATCTGGAGGGCATTATGTTAAGTGAAATAAGTCAGATAAAGACAAATACTGCATGGTATCACTTACATGTGAAATTTTAAAAAAAAGTTAAACTGATAGAGAATAGAATAGTGGTTGCCGGGGACTGATGGGGTAGGGAAAACCAAGAGATGTTGGTTTAATGGTACAAACTTCCAGGGAATTCCCAGGTGGTCCATGGGTTAGGACTCCATGCTTCCACAAAAGGGGGCACAGGTTTGATCCTTGGTCTGGGAGCTAAGATCCCACATGCCACGAAGGCAAAAAAAAAAAAAAAAAACTTTCAGCTATAAAATGAAGAAGGTCTGAGAAACTAATGTATAACATTGTGAGTGTAGTTGATAATACTATATTGTATAATTGAAATTGCTAAGAAAGTAGAACTTAAATGTTCTCTCCAAAGAAAAAGAAAAGGAGGGTAAATATGTGAGATGATGGATGTGTTTGTTTATTTTTTTTAAAAAAAGGAATACTATGGGGAATTCCCTGGCAGTCCAGTAACTAGGACTCTGAACTTCAACTGCAGGGAATATGGGTTCAATCCCTGGTCAGGAAACAAAGATTCTGAATGCCATATGGTGTAAAAATAAATAATTTTTTTAAAAAAGGAATACTATGAAAAATCCTATGTGTATAAATTCGACAACTTAGATAAAATGGACTGATTCCTTGAAAAACAAAAACTATCACAACTCAGAAAATATGAAATTTATAATCTGAATGGTCAAATAACTATTAAAGAAATTAGATTTGTAATTTAAAAGGTCTTGGAAAGAAAAGTTCCAGGTCCACATGGTTTCATTGGAAAATTCTACCAAACATTTAAAGAATTAACACCAATTTTCCACAGTCTTTTCCAGAATATCAAAGAGAAGGGAGCATTTCTGTGTAAGGGGTTTCCAAGACCATCCCTGTGCTCATGCGCAATGATTCACTAGGACCTCAGCATACACTCAGACTCAAGGCTATTATTTATTACAGTGAAAGAGAACAGAGCAATATCTTCAAAGGAAAAAGGCATGTGGGCAAAATCCAGAGAAAACCAGGTACAAGGTTCTAAGAGTCCTCTCCCAGTGGAATCACACAGGATGTACTTAATGTCCTCCAGCAGAGTTGTGACAACACATGTGAAATGCTGTCTATCAGGGAAGCTCATTAGAAACTTAGTTCCTAGGGCATTTATTGAGAGTTGATCATACAGGCACTCGCTGCTTAGCACTTACCAAAATTCCAGACACCCAGAAGGAAAGCAGATGATCAACATAAACCATATTGTTTGTACAGTTTAGGCAGAGTGGGATACTCTTATCAGTCCTTGGAATGGGAGGAACTCACCCCAAATCCAAGTTTCCAGATGCCATCAAAGAACCAACCTTCCAAACAGGCCTTTCAAAGGATAACAGTCAGCCTGCTATGTTAACTCTTCCGCACAGCTTGGAAATCAGGAGACTTGAATTTTAGTCCCAGCATAAATCACATTTGTACAAACAGTTTAGGCATAGTGAGTCACTCTTATCAGTTCTGAGGATGGTGGAAATCCTCCTGAAATCCCAGTTCCCAGAGGCCCACCAAGGGCCTGTTATGTTAACTCTTTTCTGCACAACTTCTCAACTCATATTATGAGGCCAGTATTCACCTAATACAAAAACCAGACAAACACACTATGAAAAAACTCTCAAAACTTCTTTTAGGGACTTTGACACAGAAATCTGCAACAAATTATTAGTGATATAGAATCCAGAAAGGTATAAAAACAATTATACTATCACCAAGTAGGGTTTATCCCAGATATGCAAGATTAGTTCAAAAATCAGTATTCAATCAATGTAAACTATGATATCCACAGGCTATAGAAGAAAAATCATATGTTCATATCAAGTAATATAGAAAAAGCATCTGACAAAATTCACCATTCATTCATGATAAAAACTCTCAGCAAATTAGGAATAGAAGGGTACCTGCTCAACTTGACAAAAAAACAATCTACAAAAACAAACACACTGCAACTAACAGTTTTCTTAATGGTAAATGATGGAATGTTTCCCCCTAATATAGGGAACAAGGGAAGGATGTCTGCTCAGGCCACTCTGAAAGTTCTCATCTGTAAAATAAAGCAAGAAAAGGAAATAAAAGGCATACTGGTTGGAAAGGAAGAAGTAAAACTGTCCATACTCATGGACAATATGATTGTCTACGGAGAAAATCCCAAAGAATCTACCCAAAAAACTGCTAAGACTAATAAGTGGATTCAACAAAGTCAAAGGCTTTCCTCAGCTGCTGCTAAGGTACATGGTCCTTCCAAGGAAGCTAAAGTCCCGTTGGGATGAGACCTTCACTTTATCTGGATGACTAGCAGCGTGCCCAGCAGCCCCCACCTGCCACTTGCCCACACCATAGCCTCCTTCTTGGAGCTCACCTGCATCTACTCGGCCCTCATCCTGCAGGACACAGAGTGTAATATCAATGCCCTCATTAAAGCAGCCGGTGTAAATGTTGAACCTTTCTGACCAGGCTTGTTTGCAAAGGCTTTGGCCAGTGTCAACATCGGGAGCCTCATCTGCAACATGAGGGCTGGAGGACTTGCCCCAGTAGCTGGGGCTGATCTCGCAGGAGGTCCTGTCCCCTCCACCACTGCTGCCTCAGCTAAGGAGAAGAAAGTAAAAGCAAGGAAAGAAGAATCTGAAGAGTCTAATGATGACATGGGCTTTGTTCTTTTTGACTAAACCTTTTTAGTAACACATTCACTAAAAAGCTGAGCTCTTTATTGCAAAAAAAATTCAAAGAATAGAAGATCAACACCCCAAATTAACTGCATTTCTATATATGAATAATGAATAAAGAAGCTGAAATTCTAAACACAATATTATTTACAGTCACTCGAGAGAAAATGAAATACGGTATACCCTTAACAAAACATGTACACAATCCACATGCTGAAAATTCCAAAACGGGATGAAAGAAATCAAAGAATATCTAAATAAATGGAGAGATATATATTGTGTTTATGGTTTAGAAGACTCAGTATAGTATAGATTTCAATTCACCCCAAATTGATCTATAGTTTCAACACAATTCCTATCAAAATCTCAGCAAGTTTTTTGTAGATAGAGACAGGCTCATTCCAAAATTTATATAGAAAGGTAAAAACCTTGAATGGTTGAAACAATTTTGAAGAAGAATGAAGAAATACATACCTACAGTAATCAAAACTGTTTGGTATTGTACAGCAGAAACCAATTCAACATTGTAAAGTGATTATCTTCCAATTAAAAATAAATTTTAAGAAAGACTATTTGGTATTCACAGAGGGATAGACAGGTATAACAATAAAACAGAATGGGTAACCTAGAAATAGCCCCCAGACAGCCCAATACAATATGCCCAACTGATTTTGACACAGGTGCAAAAGCAATTCAATGGAGGAAAAAATAGTTATTTTAATAAATTGGGTTTCAGCCATCAGACATTCATAGGTAAAAATATGAACCTCGACCTCAAGTTCACATTTTATACAAATATTAATTCAAATGAATCATGGCCTTATATGTGAAATATAAAACTATAATACTTTAACAAGGAAATACAAGTGAAAATTTTGTAGGACCTAGGGCTAGGTGAATTTTTTCTCAGACATGACACCAATTCATGATACATAAATGTAAACATTGATAAGATGGACTTCATCAAAATTAAAATTTTTGACCTTCAAGATCTCTTAAGAGGATGAAAAGATCAGTTACAGACTTGGAAAAATATTTGCAGATCACTTATCTGGCATAGAACTTGTATCTAGAATATATAAAGAATTCTCAAAATGTAATGGGCAGGGTTTCCCTGATGGCTCAGTAGTGAAGAATTCGCTTGCCAATGCAGGAAACATGGGTTCAATCCCTGGTCCAGGAAGATCCCACATGCCAGGGAGCAACTAAGCCCCTGTGCCACAACTATTGAGCCTGTGCTCTAGAGCCTAGGAGCCACAACTACTGAGCCCATGTGCCACAACTCCTGAAGTCTGCATGCCCTGGAGCCCATGCTCCACAACAAGAGAGGTCACCGAAATGAGAAGCCCCCACTTGCCACAACTAGAGAAAAGATTGCATAGAAACAAAGACCCAGCAGAGCCAAAAATAAAAAAAAATGTTTTAATGTTATGGGCAAAATACATGAGCAGACATTCACCAAAGAGGATATACAATTTGCAAATAAGCATATAAAAAGATGTTTAACAACATCAGCTATTGGGGAAATGCAATTTAAAACAAAGAGTTATCAGGACACATCTATTAGAATGACGAAAATTAAAACATAGTCACAATACCAAGTGCAGGCAAAGATATAGAGAAACTGGCTCTCTACATTGCTGGTGGGAATGTAAACTGGTATAGACAGTCTGGAAATTTTTGGCAGTTTCTTATAACACTAAACATACACATACCATCCCATCCAGCAATTGCACTCCTGGGCATTTGTCACAGAGAAGTTAATGTTTACACAAGAACCTCTACATGAATATTCATCAAAGTTTTATTCTTATACACAAAAATTGAAAACAACCCTAGTACCTATCCACAGATGAATAGTTAAATTGTAGTACATCCACAGCAATACTACCACTCAGCAATAAAAAGGAATGATCTGTTGATATGTGCAACTACTTGGATGAATCACAAGGAAATGATGCTGAGTGAAGAAAAGCCAGTTTCAAAAAGTATGATTCCATTCACATGTGATAAAATTGCACAGTTCTATACACACAGACACAGAAATGAGTGCATTTAAAACTAGTGAAATCTGAATAAGGACTGTGGCTTGTACCAGTGTCAATATCTTGGTTATGTAAGATATTACCATTCCGGAAAATTGGGGGAAGAGTACTTAAGACTGTTCTGTAATACTTTTTTATTTCCTCACCGATCCTGTGAATCTATAATTATTTCAAATAAGTTAAGTATAATATTGAGGTAGGGCTTCCCTGGTAGCTCAGCTGGTAAAGAATCTGCCAATAATGCAGGAGACTTGGGTTTTATTGGTGAGTTGGGAAGATCCCAGGAGGAGGGCATGGCAAACCACTCCAGTATTCTTGCCTGGAGAATCCCTATGGACAGAGGAGCTTGGTGGGCTACGTTCATGGGGTTGCAAAAAGTTGGACATGACTGAGCGACTAAGCACAGCACAGTCCAGCAATATTGAGGTAAATAGAAGGAGGATAATAAATAAATGAGGTAAGTCTGAAGGACCACAAATATTTTAGAATTCACATATTTGCACATTATGAAATAGAACTACATCTTTAATATTGAAAACAGACAAAATACAAAAAGAGCCCACATTTTTGTTTAGCCTAGAAATGTGAATGAAAATGACAATTATGAGTTCATGGTAGAGTTTGCTGCTTAAACATCTGTGTGAGTCAGTTTTCCACCAGAGACAGACACACAAAGACGCACACACATTCACACTTTTATTCATTCATTGATTAGAAGACATTGGCTTATTAATGTGGGGCAGGCTGAGCGAATCCAAAATCTATAGGGCACGCAATCAGAAAGGAATGACGAAACCCATCCAGATTATCCAGGATACTCTCTTTCACTTTATGTCAACTGATCAGGAGCTTTAATTACACGAAAATACCTTCACAGCAACACCTTGGTTAGTGTTTGACTGAATAACTGGGGGCTGTACCCTAACCAAGTTGACTCATCAAAAAGCCACACCTCATAAACCACTTGTGCCTGCAACTGAATAAATTAATTCTGTGAATAGCCACATCGGCTTGAATATTATTATAGGTGTAATTCAAGCGCAAACGGCTTAAATCAATAGTGACCGACAACGAGTTGCATACAGGAGGGTCCACTTATAGAACTTCAGAGTTGAAAGGGGCCATGAAACGCTTAGGTAGTATTTCCACACAACCCAGGCACCTCCCCGTCGTCGGCGTCTCCCGCCCTGTGAGGTGCTGAGGCGCCTTCAGGCTGCAGCGCACCCAGCAGGAGCTGGGAGGAACCCACCTGGAGCCCCGCGCGGCGCGTGCGGGAACACTAAGTGGGCGGAGCCTCGAGGCGCGCGGCAGTGGCAAACTGCGCCTGGCCCGCCAGAAGAGCGCGCGGCGGTCGGGGCGGTCGGACAGCGGGGAGCCTGAGACGGGTAGGGCGAGCGCGGCCGGCGGTTGGCTGCGGGTGGGGGGGCGGTTGGAGTGGAACGCGGAGGTTGGGGAGACGGTGGAGAAGGAAGGAAGGGGAAGAGGCGGAGCGTGGGAGCGCACAGTGTCAGGAATACAATAGTGTTCCGCGCCGCTTCAGCCGCTACCGCCGCCGCCTCCTTCGCTGCCGCCGCCGCCCAACCGCCTGCCCAGCGCTGAGGCCTGACGGGCCGGGCGCGCGGGCGAGGGCCGAGGGCGGGAGCTGAGGCGTGGGGGCCGGCCCCGGCGGATCCGGCGGCGGGGCGGAGGGCGGGGGGTAAGGGAGGAGATTAGGGGGCAGGTGCGAGGGAGGGGAGAGAAGAAAGCGAGCGGTTCAGGAGGCGGTTATCACCTCTGCCGGACTCGCCCGGCACGTTGCCGGGCCCTAGTGTGGAGCCGGGAAGGAGCAGCGGTCGCGCTGCGCCAAGGTAGGCGCCGCTGACGCTGGACGCTGGGCGAGCGGCTTTGGGGGGGCGTCGCGTCGGGTGGGTAGCGGGAGTGGCGGCTTCAGGGGGTGAAAACGGGCGCCACGGAGCGCAACGTCCCAGCCCAACCTCGCCGCGCTCCGGGTTCGGTCCGGTTCCACACAGCTGTGGCCTCCGGCGTCCCCACAGCCTTGGGGCCGAGAGCGTGTGTGGGCTGAGGTAAAGTGCTCCTTAGCCGGCTCCGGGCAGCGCTGGGTGGCCGGCCCGGGGACGTGGGTAGTGGGGGCGGCTGGCTGGCCGTGTTCGGCTGCGGCTACACTCGGGCAGAAATTGAGCGCCATAACTGTTGCGGCCGTTTACTCCGGTGCCCCCTCCTGGCGCCCCCTCCCTCCTGGTTCACTGCCTGCTCTCGGGGCTCCAGGGGTCCGACCCGCGGCGAGAGGACCCCCTCTGTGGGCCGCCTGAGGCCATATGCTCCGGGGAGCGGGGGCGCACCCTGACTGTTTCACTGTTGAGGGGCGGGAAGTACCGAGTCCCAGAGACTGAGGGTCGGGCGGTGCGGGCGGCGGCGTGGTCCCGCCGTTGGTAAGCCCCGGCGTCCCGCGGGCTGACGAACTTTCCCTCCCCCTCGAGTTATTGTTTCAGAGCTGCGGGTCCCGGGCCGCCGCGACCGGCGAGTGCCGGGCGGTCCGGGGGGCGGGGGTGGGAAAAAAGGGAGGGCTTTCTGAATCTTACAGGAAAAATTTCCCACTGCTGGGCACGGCAAAGTTAACTTTTCTCCAGCGACTGAGTTGGTTTTATTCCCCACGCCGTGGGGATATCGATTAAAAAAAAAAAAAAAAAGCCTGCCTCCAATCTTTTCCTCTCGCATTTCGGAGCTACTGCTTCGGTGAAGTCCGGCTTTAAATTGCACGCGGTAACCAACCTGCGTTTATTATTTGTGAAGGGGGAAAGCGGGGGAGGGACCCCGAGTATGGGACCGTAATGGTGGTAAGTGAAAGCATGTTTAAAAGTTGGTATCATTGTGTAGCCCTGGGACATATGCAGCTCCTAAGCATTTGGCAAGAAACTTGTTTGGCCGCTTCTCTGACTTTCTGAGATGCAAGGAAATCCATGCTCTCAGATGTTCGTGGGGTTGTTTTTGATGTGAGAACCGTTGGTCTGTGAAGCTGAGGATGAGATCCCCGTGTCCGCCCCCTCCCCCCCCCCCCCC
>ML662903.1:364608-398825 GCA_007570785.1 Antilocapra americana
CCCCGCACCCCCCCACCCCCCCGTTCGCCTGGTTGTGTAAGAAATCAAAACCGTGTTGATGGTGATTCCAGTGGCCTGGAGGGAAAGGCGACCTCATTCTCTGATAAAGATAACTGTCTGCTTCTCTCTAAACTGGCAAAGTAATGGAAAATAATTTAGGTAAAGACTGGTTGCACAACATCTTGGCTTAGTTTAAGCAACCCAGAATCCACTTTCCCAGAGTAGTTCTCTTAAATACCTTCCCTGCAGCCATTTCTTGTCAGCCTCGGGGGGGTGGTGGGGGGGGGGGGGGGGGGGGGGAGTAGTCGGCCTGAACAAAGCATTGTATTTTTATTTTATACTTTCATAACATCTGTAAACAATGGGAATGTGGATCCTAGGCCTCTCTACCCTTTGAATAGTGTAGTTCTCATGCTTTTATAGCATCATGTGG
Organism: Antilocapra americana; assembly: GCA_007570785.1. NCBI lineage: Eukaryota > Metazoa > Chordata > Mammalia > Artiodactyla > Antilocapridae > Antilocapra > Antilocapra americana. The sequence continues at coordinate 365,042 of ML662903.1, forward strand.
ATAAGTGAAAATAGATGTAGTTTTTTTCCTCTCTTCTTTTTAGCCTAGGAGTAAGGATTCCACCTGCTAATGCAGGAGACTTAGGTTTGCTCCCTGGATTGGGAAGATCCCCTGGAGGAGGGCACAGCAACCCACTCCAGTATTCTTGCCTGGAGAATCTCATGGACAAGAGGAGCCTGGTGGGCTACAGTCCATAGGGTCGCAAAGAGTCCGACTTGACTTAGCAGGCAGGCATTCCATCTACCTTTATAACATGTCATTTTCTTTTTCATCTAAAATGAGCTCTAAATTTAAATACTTGAACTGTAAGAGGGTAAAAACTCTCTCCAAGGGTGAAAGAATTACATGAGATCTTCTCAGTGTTAGCTACCATCACTGACATCTTTTCTTCAACTAGGCTCTTCTCTATAGTTTTGTTTGCTAGAGAAGTGCTTGTAACCTAGTCTTGGTGCCTTGAGAGTTTCTTACATTCTTCATTCAGTCATTTCTGAAATATTCAAGGGTCCTGGTCTGGTTCTAGAACCTGTACCCTCGTTCTCCTACTTTTCTGAGTCGTGTTGCTGTGAGTTGGTGAATCTTGGTCACAGGTAGGGGAGAGTGAAGAAGGGCCTCCCAGTCCTTCCTGAAGTGTCTGTGATCAGCTGGCTGCCATGAGTGACTTGGAAGCAGCCTGAGGGGCACCTGTGACCTACCTTCTGGCCTGTATAGAAGGTTCCCAGGAGCAGGACAGATGATGGTGCATGGCTCTCATAGTTGGGTTGTATGGGTTAGCGAAAGTTAAAATATTTAAGAACAAAGGATGTTGAAGGCTATAGGTTGAATATGATCTCCTTTGGTAATGCTTGTCTTTTTTCTCCTTTGTGTTCCATCAACTCTTAACAACCCATTTCTCCCCTAAGCTACACAAAGCCATTTCTTCTTTCCGCATACTACTTTGAGGTATGGCTGGAACTAAGCAAGAATTTGGGGGGAGGCAAGAGGAAGAAGGCATTAGGTGTTTTTGAAGACATGGCATTACAGAGGGCTCTAATAAAACTTGATCAGGGATACAAGGGTTGAACATTGTGTAGGACATAATACATCTACCTCCTCATAGAGCTTACGCAAAACAGGAGCTGAGGAAGGTAGAGATCATATGCTGGTTTACATTAAGAAAATCTCATCAGGGAATAACTTACTATGACCTTTATTTGTCTCACCTTATAGGTGAGGGTTGAGTGTTGGGTGACACCCATGTGGCACTCTTCTGAAATGGCTAATATGGGGACACTTGAATGTTTTACAAGTTTCTACTTGTTGTCCCACTTACAGTGGCTAGGAAAGCTGAAGCTTTCTGGTTTGGGGAGTGGGGAATGTCTAGGATGAATAGATAGAAGTGATGAATGAATAAAAGGGTGCTAGCAAGTGGTCGTTACAGACCAAGTAACTACTGCTTTGAATTTTCTGTTTTCTGGAATATTTGTGACTCCCCCAGGGTTATTTTTTCTTCCTCCCTGTAAGTCTCTCCATAGACAAGAGCAGCAAAGCTCTTACCATCAGATCTGTCTCCATGCTTCTCTTGTGTGGGTGGAAGAGTGAGCAAGAAAGTGTCCTGAGGAGAATTTGCCTGGCCCAATAACTGAGCTTTGGGAAAGGAAAGTAAGGACTCAGGGGGTAGTTAACTGAAGAAAGTAGGGTGCACGGTGTGGGAAATAGTACTGGAGCTTTGTCCAATAGGAGATACCTATGCGTTCATTAGTACTTTTCAAGAAATAGATAATCTCTGTCCCAACCCAGAAGTAGTGACTGAGCCCTGTTGCCCATGGGTTTTTTTTTTGTCCTTTGATATTGGCTGATAGGCAAGGAAACCCGACTCTGGAGTGTGTTTTTTGGAACGGGTGACAAGGTAATATGGTACCAGCATGGCCAGTACCCTGTGTGTTCAATCTCCTGGGAAAATCTTTTTTTTTTTAATTTCAAATTTTCAGAACTTTTTATTTTGATATAATATTATAATTACAGAAAAGTTGCAAAAATAGTACAAAGAACTCCTGTATTCCCTTTACTCAAACTTACCATTTACTAACAGTTTGTTCCCATTTGCTTTATCATTTGCTCTTTCTGTTTTCTTTTATGACCCATTTGAATGTAACCATTGAGATATTTGTCAAAGGCATCCGCTCATAAGGGTGGCTCGAGTGCAGCTGCTGGGTATGGCAGAATATTGATGAGTGGTCTACCTAAAGCTGTAAAATACACATTTGTAAATAACATGGAATCTCTGGTGCTAGATATAGAAATCATTATCAATTGTAAAAGTGGTTAAGATAAACTCCCTTTTTGTTGTCATTTTTGTCAAGTTTGTTTTTAGCTATGCCAAACTTTAATATTATTATGAAAATCCATTCCACCACTCCCCAACTTTGTACTTATTATGTATTCTCCAACATTTTAGTTTATTTAGCAAACCTAAAAAGCTAGGAGTGTAAGGAGTGTGCTAGGAGTATAAGAGGTAAAAGATATTCATACCTTTGAAAGGTCAACATCCAGTGGAAAGGTAAGGAAATCTACCATCTCAGTCAAGGGGAAGAGTATTCTGCTGAAGGAATTTACACGGCTGATTGGAACATCAGGCTGGTTAAGGATTTGAAAAGTTAAATACCTGGGAGTCATTTGGGAAGTATGTAAATGCGAAGATTCATTTTTTCTGATGCTTGCTGCTCTTAGTTGACAAGGTTCATGAGTTAGAGAAACCTTTGGTGTCATATACAGCACAGGCTGTAGGGTCATGCCAACTTGGATTTTAATCCATTGCTTGATTTTGACCAGTTACTTAACTTTACTGTGTGTCAGCTTCTTCATCTGCCAAAACACACTTTTTTTTTATTAGTTTTGCCATACAATGACATGTTACCGCCATGGGTTTACATACGCTCCCCCTTCAGAACCCCCCTTTTGAGGTAATAATTGCTTTACAAACATTCATCTTCCCTTCCAGAATTGAATTATGGGAGAAATAGAATGAAAGGGATTAGGTATTAAGGTGAAATCCAAGGAGGTGTTTCTATTTTTCTACAAATAAATATCTAATTACTAATTGTACTAAATTGCGGTGAAGACTACTATGAGATAATAGCAATAACAGTGGTGATGATTTGTCAACCATTTCTTGTGTACTAAGCATTGTGCTAAGTGCTTATCACAGGGTATCTTTCTGAGATATGAGGCTCAAAGAGGTGAAGTAAAGGTAACTTGCCTAAGGTCAAACAGTAAGTAAGAGGTAGAATGCTTTGGAGAGGGAGATGGAGACCAGCATGGTGCCTTGGATCCTGAAGGCTTAGCAGGAAAAAGCAGGGTAAAAGAGAGAAGGGATTGCCAGGCAGAGGGAACAGCAGGTGTTGTAAGGGCACTGAGGTGGTAGAGAGGTGGAAAGGATCCAAAGAGGTTTGGCTAGGACCTGGGGAAAGAGATGAGATAGTCAGGGGAAGATTGACAGGGTCTTAGGGGACCTCGTTAAGGAGCTTGTGTTTTACTCCAAGGGCTGTAGGAGGCTGCTAGAAGGTGTTTCTGTGTGTGTTTCTCTCTGTGTGTGTGTGTGTGTGTGAATCCAGAAAGGCATCTCCTGAGGCCAAACAAAAGTGGCTTAAGAGAGTCATTTCCCTTTTAGTGTCCCACTTAGTGATGCAATAGAGGCAATGTTTCTGGCCCAAATGTGTAGATCTTAAACAGTTTTTACTGCCCACCATTAACATGGCTAAAAAGAGTTGCTATGATGCTGAAGAAGTTGGTCCTGTGGAATGCTTCTAGAAGGAGGTTTAATTGGGCTCGTATTACCTGATGCTTTTTAGGCTGCATTGAGGGAGCTCTTTCAGCTTTCACCAAGCCCCGTCAAATGGGGAAACAAGTAGAATTGAAAGAAAAAGTAATTCCTGGAAACCTGAATTCGTGTTAGAAATGGAACTGTTGACTATAAGACTTTGGTTTAAATATATCATGATAAAGATGCTTCAGTGACTAAATGGAATTTTTTTGTAGTGTGTATGTGTGTGTGTGTTACTGGGTGCCATCTGTGATGGCAGACAGTGCATTTGTGAGAACCCAGGAGGACTCAGGAATTTCTTTTGATACTTATATATTTATTCTCATCCAGGTACTGCAGGTTTTTCTGTTTGAAACTATTATGTGCAGAATAAACTTCATGGGGGAAGATCAGTGTTCTCTTCCCCTTTCCATATGTATTGGACCACAGACATATTTACTTTGGAGTAGCCTATGTCACTTAACTTTTGGGGGGGAGGGGGACGGAGGGTGGTTAGCTGGCAACTGCATGATCTAGGATGGCCTTGCTCATACATCTGGTAGTTGCCAGGCTGATTGGTCTAGGAGGGCCCTAAGCTGGGATGGCTCATCCTCACTCCAAGTGGTCCCTCATCCAGCTGGCTAGTTTGGACTTGTTAACATCATAGTCTCAAAGGCACAGAGAGTAGCAGATGAGAGCAAGCACCAAGGCAAAAGCACTTTGAGAAAAGTGTCTGCTTGTGTCACATTTGATATTGTCCCATCAGCCAAACCACAGAAGTTCCTTGGCCAAGCCCAGAGTCATTGTGGGAGGGAATCCTCCAAGGTGTGGACACAAGGAGATGTGAGAAAATTGGGGACCATTACTGAAATAATGCATATTAATTATTAATGAATATAATCTCTTTTCCTTGGATAAATCATTTTAAACACTTACTTATAAATGTAGTGTATTCTCTTTTTTTTGCCATACCACACAGCATTGTGGGATCTTAGTTCCCCAACCAGGGATCAAACCTGTGCCCCTAGCATTAGAATCACAGAGTCTTAACCACTGAACAACGAGGGAAGTCCCAATGTAGTGTATTCTTGAGACTAAATGATATGATTATGCCATCTCTCTTTTATCGAGTTTGAAGCTGAGTGATGGTTTTTCTGGAAGGAAGCCAAAGGGTGACAGTGTGGCTCAAGATATATTCTCTTGAGTGGCTTGGTTGCTCAATGATCTTATATTGCTATTATCAAAGGAGCCCCTGGTTTTCCTCAACTTCCACTTCAAGCTTTAGCACAAAAACTATAATGTGCTAGACTACACTAGGTTTTGAGGTCAAGCAAAAAGCTAGTTAATTGGAAATCCATCACTACCTGAAAGATGAGAGAAACATTTGCAGCCTTTCTTCATAACCTTTATGTAAGTTACATTTTAACCTAAGAGAAGAAATCCTTATTTGAGCAGTATAATAAGGACTAAGAATTCTCTTAGGTATGTTTTATTTGGTCAAAATTTTAAAATCTGTGTGGTTGCAGTAAAGAATCCACCATTGTGCTATAGAGTTAGTGGCCAGTGATTAGTAATTTGGCATATCAGCCTTTGGCCTTTGCTTGTGAAGATTTTAAAAGTAACACCTTTTACATACCTGAAATAGGCTTTGCAACCAGCTTGTGGCCTGAAATATATTACATGAAAATTCAACTGGATCCTCCTAAGCACATGGGAAAAACTGAGTAGAAGGCTTATTTTGTACATCTTAGAGCTCCAGAAAATTGCCTGGTGATAGAATCTCAGTTTCTTTTTTTTTTTCTCTTAGGATAAAAATTAAAAATGAAGAATTCCTGATATTTTAAAAGTCAGTGACTTGGAAATAGCCATCAAAATTATAAATGCACATATCATTTGACCCAGCAAACACTTGCAGAAATGAATTCAGCAAATACTTGCATATTACTTGGAGTATTGCTTATAATAGCAAAAGAGTGGTTATAGCCTAAGGATCAATCAAGACTTGATTTATACAGTAGAATATTATGTTGATATCACATGGTCTTCAAGATGTACAAAATGAAAAATAAAGCAAGAAATAGAGCACTGTATATTCTATACTACCATTTGTGTATAATAGTGTGGCAATAATACATGCATTTTTGCTTATATAAGCATAAAATATTCCTGGAAGTATATTCAAGACACTGAGCTTTGGGGCACACATGGCCAGGGTAGAGGGAGGGAAGGAGACTTCATTGCATAAACTTTTATGTATACTTTTAGAATTTTAAGCCATGTGAATATATTACCCTATTTTAAAAATTAAGGGCATTTATCTAGAAAGAAATGGTGTATGGTTATGGTGATATGAACTTCCATTGACCTGGTCAGAACTATCCTTTTAAAAAATATATCCAGCCAGTTTTGTTCCCTGGAAATGCCTCAGAATAGCATTCTTATGAATTTTTAATTATAGCCCTATCTTTTCCAGAAAGTCCTATGAATGGAATAGATGCAATATGTAGCTTTTTTTGGTCTTTTACTTGATTCATCTAATAATACTTTTTCCTTTTTATCATTGAATTGCATTCTTTGTATGGATGTACCACAGTTTATTCATTCACCTGTTTGGGGACACAACTTGGTTGCTTCCAGGCAATTATGAACAAATCTGAATAAACATTTTGTGTGGACATAAGTTTTCAGTTCACTTGGGTAAATACCTAGGAGTGGGATTTCAGAGCTTTTATAAGAAACTGCCAAACTATCTTCCAAAATGGTTCTCTATCATTTTGCATTCCTACTGGCCATGAAAATGAATGTATGTTAAAGTTCATCTTCCTGTGTATGGATGTCCAGTGGTTCCAGAACCATTTGTTGGAAAGACTATGTTTCTGCATTGAATTGCTTTTGTACTTCTGTCAAAAATATAACAGTGCTTGTGTGGGTCTATTTCTGAGATCTCTATTCTGATGAATTGATCTGTGTGTCTGTCACTTTGCCATTACCACACTGTTTTGACTACAACAGCTTCATAGGATTCTTGAAATCAGGTAATATGAATACTGTTATTTTTCTTCTTTATCAGAGTTATAGTGGTAAGAGAGGACATCCTTAATTCGATCCAATCTTGGAAAGTATTTCATCTCTCACTATTAAGTATGATGTTAGCTGCAGGGTTTTTTTAACCTTCTTGTGCTGAAAAGGGCTTCCCAGGTGGTACTAGCGGTAAAGAACCCACCTGCCAATGCAGAGATGGAAGAGACGTAAGTTTAGCCCCTAGGTCAGGAAGATCCCCAGGAGGAGGGGATGGCAGCCCACTCCAGTGTTCTTGTCTGGAGAATCACATGGACAGAGGAGCCTGGCAGGCTACATTCCTTGGGGTCACAAAGAGTTGGACATGACTGAAGAGACTTAGCATGCACACACACTGAAAAGATTTAATATAGCAGGCCTAAGGCTGCTATCTTTAGAAGGCCTTCTTGAAAGATTGACCCTTGGCTAGTATCTGGGAAATTGGCTTTTCAAACATTTTTTTAATAACATCTAAAAAAATTTATTTGGTTGTACCAGGTCTTGGTTGCTGCATGCACAGTCTTTGATCTTCATTGCAGTGTGTGAATTCTTTAGTTGCAGCATGTGGGATCTAGTTCCCTGACCAGGGATCAAACCCAGGCCCCCTGCGTTGGCAGTGAGGAGTCTGAGCCACTGGATCACCAGAGGAGTCCCTCATTTTTGAAATATTTTGAAAAGAAAATATTATATTCTACATTCATTTATTCCTTTCCCAGTGCTTTTCATTTCTTTATGTTAATCTGAGTTCCTACCTTATTCATAATCTTTCTGCCTGAAAAAATTTCCTTTTATGCCAGATATACTGTCAGTAAATATTTTGTTTCTGTTTGAGAATGTCTTTTTTTCCCTCACTTTTGAAGGACATTTTCATGGAATGTTGACACTTTTTTCCTCTTCCACTGTTGCCTTGCTTGCATGGTTTCTGATAAGTCTGCTGTAGTTCTTATCTTGTTCCTCCGTAGTTAATTTGTCCTTTTGCCTCTGGTTCCCTTCAATCACTTTGTATTTGCTTAGGTGTGGCTTTCTTTTTTTCATATTTATGCTGTTTGGTATTCTCTGAGCTTCTTGTATTTGTGGTTTTTTGTCTGTCACCAATTTTGAAAGTTCTTGGCCATTATTTCTTCAAATAATTATTGTGCCCAGCTCTCTATTTTTTTCTTCCTTCTGGGGTTCCAATTACAAGTATGTTATTCTGTTTAATATTGCCACACAGTTCTTGAATGCTGTATTCTATTTTTTTCTCTTTTGTCTCTTTGTTTTTATTTTTATTGACCTGATCAGTGAACTTGATCTTTATGTTCACTTATTCTTTCTTTGTCTGTCAGTTCTGCTGTTGAGCATGTTGCGTTTTTACTGTTTTTTATTGAGCATTTCCATTTGATTCTTTATCACAGTTAACACCTCTTTGGTCAAATTATCCATCTGCTCTTGCATATTGTCTACCTTTTCCGTTAGGGTCTTTAGCATAGTAATTATAATTCTTTTAGATTTCATTTCTGATAGCTCCAAATTCTTTGTCATACTGAGTCTGGATCTGATGATTGTTTTGGCATTTGGAATATCTTCCTGCCTTTTATTATACCTCATAAATATGCTGAAAACTGAACATGGGCAGGGGAACACAAGTTTCCTTCTGCTAGGCCTTTACTAGTCAGGAGTTGGCCTGTGTTCTGTGTTTGTTTTTTGCTGTGGGCACCAGAGAGTTCTGATACTTCTAGTGATACCTTCTTTTTGACTCCTGCTTAGCTTTGGGTTTTTCCATTGTGCTGTTTCCCAAGAGCTATCTCTTATAGCCCTCCCAGTTGTATTCCACCATTGCTAACCCTGTAGCTGGTTTGCCAGGTGGTGGTTGGTGGGGGAGGGGGAGTTCTCTGATGATTTGATTAACTCTCAGATAGGTGCTGGAACTGCCTTTAGTGTGTCTTGAGTGTGTCCTTCACAAGATTTCCTGCCCCTCTTCAGGGGTGTAGCTTCTTTTTCTTTTACCTCTGTTCCTTCTCCCAGCTGCAATGAGTGTATCCACCAGTATCCTCAAGCCAGAGATTATAAGTCCACCCCTCAAACCCCTGCAAATTAATCCTTTTGTTCTGTGTGATAGATAAAGGAAAGGGGTCTGGGTGGATTTCACAGTGAGTGCTGTTTTCCTCAGCCAACCAGCACCTTGGTGGAAGCTTTGACATTTTCCCTAATCTTCCCTGTAGGAATCTTGTGGGATTCCTTTTGGTAAAACTTAAGGATGGGAAACCCCACCCCCACAATGTGGAGCCCAGAAACTTCATACTCTCATGATGCTTACATACTCTTGTCTCCAATAATTTGTCAGAATCTCTAGTTTAATCTTCCTACTAGTTTACATGTTCGGATCCTGTGTCTACCCGCAGGCACCAATCTCTTCAGATAGTGGGATGGTGGCTTGCCCAATGACTTCATTTCTCTGATAGGGCCATTGGACATATCAAGAAGAGTCATTGATTTTCAGTGGATCTAACTTCTTTCTTGTTATAAAGGTGGAAATGATGGTCTCCCAATACTTTACATGGCCGAAGTGACACTTAAGTCCTCAAAGTAAGTTTTACTCTACATTAATATCTAGTGTGCAGCCCATAGAAACTTAGTGCAGGTTAGTTTTTTCCCCTTATTTTCATTTTTCTCATACCCTTGAATTTTATAGTTGTATGGTTAGGGAACCAGTAATAATTGATTCTGGTTTGGCTTCTGACTATTTTAGACTTTAAAAACATCTGTACCACTGGAAGTATGTTAAATGTTTCTCTTGCTGTCTTCCAAAATTCTGTGTATGCCTTTGTAATTATTGAGTATGTTGTTAGCACTCAATAATAATTTGCTTCATTCAAAATTAGAGCATGGGTTAGCCTTTCTAGATTATAGGGTTTGTTGGTGACCATGTGTTTGTCATTTTTATTCTCCACATTTCCAGGTGCAGTTCAGTTCAGCTAATATTTGAGTGCCCACTGTGTTAAGTAAGGCACTGTTAAGTAGAATACAAGCCTAACCAGGTAAATAGAGTAACCAAGGGGTGCCTGAAGGCAATGGAAGCCCCATGGATGGACATCTATTGCAACTTGGGAATCATCTCCATTTTAACTGAGAAGAATTTTTAAAATTCTTTTTAAATTTTTGTTTTTAATTACACTAGTGATGCATGAATGCATTCTAGTAAAAACTGAAAGGTTGTAGAAAGAGCCGTGGTTGTCCATGACATCCTTATGAAACTCTCATTCCATCATATTCTCCTTCCCAGAGTTAATTTTGGTTACATACTTTTGTTTTAGTCTGCAAATTGCTATATTAAATATATCATCTAATAAGTTGCTGAAATACTTGTAATATTTTTTGGCCATGCCACATAGCATGTGGGATCTTAGTTCCCCAACCAGGGATTGAACCCATGCCCCCTGCAATGGAAGCACAGAGTTTTAACTTGGACTTCCTTCAGGGAAGTCCTGAGAAATAATTTTATTTTTAAGGAAATAAGCACCCAAATTCATTTAACTATTAAGGAATGTATCTTAGAGGTAACTCATCATTCCGATTGGATGTGTGGCCTAATCATGGTTCTTAGCTTTACATTATAATTTAATTCTGCTAATTTTTAAACCTGAAAATTAGTGTTGGTGATAGGTTGAACTGTAGAAGGCTATTGTGAGTAAATGAGAAATATAGAAATTAGTACATGACCTGTTGTCTTTTTCTTTATCATACAGTATGTATGACTTTTTTGGGGATGTGTATAGTTTGTGTGGATTTTGACACATGTATATAGATCATTGTAACTACTGACAAAATCAAGGTACAAAACCATTCCATCACTTCAGGAAATTCCTTTGTGCTACCTCTTTCAGTCACAATCTGTTCACACTCCAACTCCTGGCAGCTACTGATCTGTACCCTGTCATACTCTAGTTTTGTCACTCTGATGTCATATAAATGGAGTCAGACTATATGTAATCTTTTGAGTCTCATTTTTTTCTCACTCAGCATAATGCTTTTGAGATTCATCCAAGTTGTGTGTTTCAGATGGCTTATTCCTTTTTATTATCAAGTAATCTATTATATGAATGTACCACATTTTGATTGTTTCCGGTTTTGGGTGATTATAAGTAGAGCTGCTGTAAAAGTTCATATGCAAGTGTTTGTGTGCACATAAATTTGCATTTTTTTTCTAGGGTAAATACCTGAGGGTGAGATTGCTAGAATTATACTGCTGTTCATGGTAAAACTAGTTAGCCAAAGTTTGAATGCTAGAATGGATAGAATAGCAAAGAACCAAGTTGTTTAAATCTTGCTTTTGCCTTTTTCTAGCTATGCAGCCTCAAGTAAGTTTAACGTCTTTGTGCCACAGTTTCTTTATTTGTATAGTTTAATTGTGTTTTTTTTTTCTGGCCACACCACATGACTTGTGGGATCTTAGTTCCTTGACCAGGGATCGAACCCACACCCTCTGCATTGGAAGGTGGAGACTTAACAACTGAGCTGACGGGAAACTCCCAAGTTTCTATGTTTGTAAAATGAAGTTAATATGGGCTTTCCAGGTGGCACTAGTGGTAAATAACACACCTGCCAATGCAGGAGAAAAAGAGACACTGGTTCGATCCCTGGGTTGGAAAGATCCCCTGGAGGAGGACATGGCAACCCACTCCAGTATTCTTGCTGAGAGAAGCCCGTGGACAGAGGAGCCTGACAGGCTACAATTCATGGGGTCACAGAGTCAGACACAACTGAAGTGATTTAGTATGCACAGGATTATTGTGTGGAAATAATGCCATATTAAGAATAAAATGCTGATCGGTGTCTGGTAAACAAATACATTATTATTATCATCTCATGTTTAATAGAACCTTTACTTGTCAGAAACATTTACCTTTAGTCAGTTAAAATGGAGAAATTAAATAATCCATAGGTGTGGCAGGAGAAGGCAATGGCACCCCACTCCATGGGGTCATGAAGAGGCAGACACGACTGAGAGACTTCACTTTCACTTTTCACTTTCATGCATTGGAGAAGGAAATGGCAACCCACTCCAGTGTTCTTGCCTGGAGAATCCCAGGGACGGGGGAGCCTGGTGGGCTGCTGTCTATGGGGTCGCACAGAGTCAGACGCAACTGAAACGACTTAGCAGCAGCAGCAGCATAGGTGTGGCATGTTTGGCAGGCAAGTCTTCAAAGCATGTTGTCTATGAGTGAAATCTTAAAAGTTGTCCTTAGTGGTGAAAAAGTTTAGGAACATATAGATGTATGGGAGTCCTATATAATATCTGAAGCTTGGACCCACTTTTGGACCACCCAGATGCCCACTTTTGATGGTTTTCCTTGTCCTCCCAATGTTAAAGAATCAGTTCACCAAAAATTTAGTGTAGTGCTATATTTTATAAAGAAGCTGCAAAAAGCTCAGAATTTGGTAGTTCAGAATCAACTAACACTCTTTGAGTGCTTGCAGTATACCAAGCCCACGTCTAGACACTCCTCAAGTGTATAAACCTGAGTATCTTCCCCACGAAATAATTTGGATAGTCACTAAATGTTATTTTTATACTTTTTTTTTTAAAAAAGCTAACTGTTAAGGACACTAATGAGGCATGATTTCTTGGAACGTCCATGATATGAACCATTTATGATTTCTCAGATCCTAAAATAAAACACATCTTTTTAAAGGAAGTCTCCCCAGTTTTGAAGAGCACATTTAGGAGAGAATTGGCAAAAACTCAGTGTGCCCACTCAGATCTCTCCCTAGAACACTATGTCATTAGAAAATGCAGTGGAGGTCCATTTCTTGCATAACTGTTGTATACTATGGTCTGGCTCAGTCTGAGCAAGCACCAAGGGCAGAGGAGATGTGTTTTCCCTTGAAGAACTTTTTCCTATCCTGTGATGTACGCACAAAGGGTCACCCATTCACCTACCAGATAGTAGATGAAGCCCTGTATATGCAAAAAGGAACCTAAATATCCTTTCTTTTCCTGTCTATTAGTTGAGTTGTTTGTAATGTTTTCACATGATACAATCCATCAACTGAGGACAGTTCTTCACCTGGAATTTCAGAGCAACTAGGTGGAACAGTCTGGGAAGTAATTTCTGAATTATTTCCTCACTGCCTCCCCTCTACAAATATCACCAACACTCCAGCATTCCAGTTTACCTGGAGCCTTTCCTCACAACTGGATCATCCTGTCCTCTTTGCCCTGCCAGTCAGTCCTGCCTGGGCCAGTTGCAAATTCTTGGAAATTCTAGCTTAGCAGGAGATTTCCCACTTCCCCAAAGGCCACTCATTTGGATGTAATCCTCTACAACATATTATCTCATTTTAAGTCTTGTCTTTTATATTCTCTTTGGCACCTAATGCCATACTTCCTTACTGTGTGACTAATTTCATATACACATGACCTGAAGGTTTACAACTAGACTGCCACTCCCATGGGCTAGGAAGGCCTTCAAATTCTCTACATTTTATCTCTCAGAAATACCTGAAATAGAATTGTTGCCTGCTGATTTTTTTATTTTATATTGAAGTATAGTTGATTTACAATGTTGTGTTAGTTTTAGGTGTACAGCAGAGTTATTCACATATGTGTGTGTGTGTGGGGGGGTATATAAGTGGCACTAATGGTAAAGAACCCGCCTGCCAATGCAGGAGACATAAGAGACATGGGTTCAGTCCCTGGTGGCTCAGACAGTAAAGAATCTGCCTGCAGTGTGGGAGATCCAGGTTGGATCCCTGGGTTGGGAAGATCCCCTGGAGAAGGGAATGACAACCCACTGCAGTAATCTTGCCTGGAGAATTCCATGGACACAGGAACCTGATGGGTTACAGTCCATGGGTCACAAAGAGTCGGACATGTCTGAGTGACTAACAGACACACCCACACACATATTCTTTTCCAGATTATTTTTCTTTATAAATTACTACAAAATATTTAGTATAGTTCTCTGTGCTATAGACTAGGTCCTTGTTGGTTATCTATTTTCTGCCTGCTGTTTAATTAACAAACCAAATGTCACTTCTCATTTTGTGTTAAAAAATTACACACAGCATATTCTAATGGCCACATAGGTCCTGTGGAAATCAGTAATTTGGGGGAAAGAAATACACATTTTGCAAACGGTCAAAAGAAAACTGCCAATGTGAAAAGTATAGCTATACAGTCTGCCTGGGCAGAGCATGGCTTCACAGTGTAGGTTACAGTCAAAATTAGAGGCAGCTTTCACCTGGCTCCATCATGGTTTCCAAACTTATCCACAACCCCTTGCCCACTTATAATATTAAGGAGCACTAGGATTTTTTCTTTTCAAATATAGACAAAACTTTGACTGTAAACAGTTGCATCCTACTTGTTACATGTGAAACTTGCATCTTACACAGGAGAGAAGGGTGTGTGTGTGTGTGTGTGTGTGTGTGTGTGTGTGATGAGTCTAAATTTAGCTCTTTCTAAGATGACCTTACATGCAGAGTACATCATGAGAAATGCTAGGCTGGATGAAGCACAAGCTGGAATCAGAATTGCTGAGAGAAATATCAATAACCTTAGATATCCAGATGACACCACCCTTATGGCAGAAAGCAAAGAAGAACTAAAGAGCCTCTTTTTTAAAAAAATAATTAATTTATTTATTTTTTCCTTTACATTATAGTGTTGGTTTTGCCATACATTGACATGAATCCACCATGGGTATACATGTGTTCCCCTTCCAGAACCCCCCACCCACCTCCTTCCCGAATCCATCTCTCTGGGCCATCCTGGTGCACCAGCCCTGTATCAAGCATCAAACCTGGGCTAGAGATAGATTTCACATATGATAATTTACATATTTCAATGCTGTTCTCCTATATCATCCCACCCTTGCCCTCTCCCATAGAGTCCAAAAGACTGTTCTATACATCTGTGTCTCTTTTGCTGTCTCGCATGCAGGGTTCTCATTACCATCTTTCTAAACTCCATATATATGCGTTAGTATACTGTATTGTTGTTTTTCCTTCTGGCTTACTTCACTCTCTATAATAGGTTCCAGTTTTGTCCACCTCAGTAGAACTGATTCAAATGTATTCTTTTTAATGGCTGAGTAATGTTCCATTGTGTGTATGTACCACAGCTTTCTTATCCATTCGTCTGTTGATGGACATCTAGGTTGTTTCCATGTCCTGGCTTTTGTAAACAATGCAGCGATGAACATTGGGGTACATATGTCTCTTTCAATTCTGGTTTCCTCGGTGTGTATGCCCAGCAGTGGGATTGCTGGGTCATATGGCAGTTCTAGTTCCAGTTTTTTAAGGAATCTCCACACTGTTCTCCATAGTGACTGTACTAGTTTGCATTCCCACCAACAGTGTAAGAGGGTTCCCTTTTTCCACATCCTCTCCAGTATTTATTGCCTGTAGACTTTCGGATGGCAGCCATTCTGACTAGTGTAAAGTGGTACCTCATTGTGGTTTTGATTTGCATTTCTCTGACAATGAGTGATGTTGAGCATCTTTTCATGTGTTTGTTAGCCATCTGTATGTCTTCTTTGGAGAAATGTCTGTTTAGTTCTTTGCCCCACTCTTTGATTGGGTTGTTTATTTTTCTGGAATTGAGCTGCAGGAGTTGCTTATATATTTTTGAGATTGTTTGTCCGTTGCTTCGTTTGCTATTATTTTCTCCAATTCTGAAGGCTGTCTTTTCACCTTGCTTTTAGTTTCCTTTGTTGTGCAGAAGCTTTTAATTTTAATTAGGTCCCATTTGTTTATTTTTGCTTTTATTTCCAGTATTCTGGGAGGTGGGTCATAGAGGACCCTGCTTTGGTTTATGTCGGAGAGTGTTTTGCCTATGTTTTCCTCTAGGAGTTTTATAGTTTCTGGTCTTACGTTTAGATCTTTGATCCATTTTGAGTTTATTTTTGTGTATGGTGTTAGAAAGTGTTCTAGTTTCATTCTTTTACAAGTGGCTGTCCAGTTTTCCCAGCATCACTGATTAAAGAGATTGTCTTTTCTCCATTGTATATTCTTGCCTCCTTTGTCAAAGATAAGGTGTCCATAGGTGTGTGGATTTATCTCTGGGCTTTCTATTTTGTTCTGTTGATCTATATTTCTGTGTTTGTGCCAGTAACATACTGTCTTGATGACTGTGGATTTGTAGTATAGCCTAAAGTCAGGCAGGTTGATTCCTCCAGTACCATTCTTCTTTCTCAAGATTGCTTTGGCTGTTTGAGGTTTTTTGTATTTCCATAAAAATTGTGAAATTATCTGTTCTAGTTCTCTGAAAAAGACCTATTGTAGCTTGATAGGAATTGCATTGAATCTATAGATTGCTCTGGATAGTATACTCATTTTCACTATATTGATTCTTCCAATCCATGAACACAGTATATTTCTCCATCTATTTGTGTCCTCTTTGATTTCTTTCATCAGTGTTTTATAGTTTTCTATATATAGGTCTTTTGTTTCTTTAGGTAGAAATACTCCTAAGTATTTTATTCTTTTCGTTTTGATGGTGAAGGGAATTGTTTCCTTAATTTCTCTTTCTGTTTTCTCCTTGTTAGTGTACAGGAATGCAAGGGATTTCTGTGTGTTGATTTTATATCCTGCAACTTTACTATATTCACTGATTAGCTCTAGTAATTTTCTGTTAGAGTCTTCAGGGTTTTCTATGTAGAGGATCATGTCATCTGCAAACAGTGAGAGTTTTACTTCTTCTTTTCCAATCTGGATTCCTTTTATTTCTTTTTCTGCTCTGATTGCTGTGGCCAAGACTTCCAAAACTATGTTGAATAGTAGTGGTGAAAGTGGACACCCTTGTCTTGTTCCTGACTTTAGGGGAAATGCTTTCAGTTTTTCACCATTGAGGATAATGTTTGCTGTGGGTTTGTTATATATAGCTTTTACTATGTTGAGGTATGTTCCTTCTGTTCCTGGTTTTTGGAGGGTTTTTATCATAAATGGATGTTGAATTTTGTCAAAGGCTTTCTCTGCATCTATTGAGATAATCATGTGGTTTTTATTTTTCAATTTGTTAATGTGGTATATTACATTGATTGATTTGTGGATATTGAAGAATCCTTGCATCCCTGAGATAAAACCTACTTGGTCATGATGTATGATCTTTTTAATGTGTTGTTGGATTCTGTTTGCTAGAATTTTGTTAAGGATTTTTGCGTCTATGTTCATCAGTGATATTGGCCTGTAGTTTTCTTTTTTTGTGGCATCTTTGTCAGGTTTTGGTATTAGGGTGATGGTGGCCTCATAGAATGAGTTTGGAAGTTTACCTTCCTTTGCAATTTTCTGGAAGAGTTTAAGTAGGATAGGTTCTAGCTCTTCTCTAAATTTTTGGTAGAATTCAGCTGTGAAGCCATAAAAAACGCTTTTAAGCAGACATTTATTAGGTGAGAATTTTACAAACATTACTTACATTAATGGTAATGATAGCACTGGAAAGTATTGTACCTTTATCCCTGTAATTTTCTTTCTTCTGAATTCTTTTTTTGATTAGCATTTGCATCATATCTTTTTTCATCTTTTACCTCTCATCTACCAATATCATTATATTTAAAATTATTTTCTTATAGTCTGTGTAGTGAGGTTGTGTTTTTTTAAATTTGCTGATAGTCTCTGTCTTCTAATTGTATGTTTAGACCATTACACTTAATGTTATTTATATGCTTGGTGTTTTTTTTATTTGGTACTTTCTTTATTTTCTTTACATTGTGTTGGCTTTGCCATACATTGACATGAATCTGCCATGGGCATACATGTGTTCCCCTTCCAGAAACCCCCTCCCACCTCCCTCCCAATTCCATCCCTCTGGTTCATCCCGGTGCAGCAGCCCTGAGCACCCTGTATCAAGATGTGCTTGGTTTAAATCTACCATTTTACTATTTTTTGTGTTACCTCTGTTGTTATTTCCTCTCTTTTCTACTTTCCTGCCTTTGGGGTTATTTGAACATTTTTAGTGCTCTATTTTAATTCATCTACTGTGATTTTTTAGTTTATTGCTTGGCATATCTTTTGTGGTTGCTCTAGGGATCATAATATACAGCTTTGCACAGTCTACTTAGAATCTGTACTTTACCACTTCAAGAGGAATGCAGAAACCTTACACCCTGTAGGTTCCTTCATCCTCACCCCTTTATATTATATTTTTCTTATGTATTGCATATACACATTTGAAAATCCCTTCACACATTCTTAGTATTTTGCTATCAGCTGCCAAACACATTTTAAATAATTCAAGAGAAGAACAGTCTGTTATATCTACCCAAATTTTACTATTTATGTTGCCATTTCTTCTTTCCTAATGTGCTAAATTTCTTTCTGTTGTAATTTCCCAACTGACTGAAGAGCTTCCTCTAACAATTCTTTTAAAGTACATTGCTGCTATAAATTCTCATTCCTGAAGGATATTTTTGCTAGATATAGAATTGTATGTTGACAGTTCTTTTTTCCCCACACTTTGAACATGTTGTGTCATTTCCTTCTGACTCCCATGGTTTCTGGTAAAAGAAATCCACTGTAATTCGAATTTTTATACCCTGATAAGATAATGTGTTTTTCCTCTGGCTGCTTTCAAGATTTTTTTCTTTGTCTTTATGTTCAGCAGTGTGATCTGGATATGTCTGAAAACAGGTTTCTTTGGGCTTATTCTGTTTGAGCAGGCTGTGGCTCCAGAATAGATTGGAATAATAATGACAGAATACTTCTTATGAAAGTATATTTGCTTCATAGGAACCGTTACACAGTAGAAAAGAAAATTTTCTGTATATCCCAGGTAGAATTTAACATTAGTGAATTATAGTTGTAACTCCTCCTCCCTTTCAGTGGTGTGGAAGAGTATTGCAAATGGACTAGAATGGAGAGAATTGAGCTTCAGAGAGAATGAGTTTTGTACTTTTACACACCTAGTAAGTTTGCAGGTCTCTAATTTAGTGTTCAAGTTATGCTTACATTGCTATTGCTATAATATGTTCTTATGCAGTTACAGAATTTATCCCTCCTCCAAAGCTGAAATTTTAACATAAGTTTATGATGAGATGCTGGTTTGAAATGTCTACTTTTTAAAAAAATCAGGGAAGGTCTGAAATTTAAAATTCCTTCAGGGAGACATCAAGTCTTAGTTTGAGCAAAGACTGGTATACTTTAGTGTGCCAGCTTAATCTGGCCCACTACCTGTTTTTGTACAGCCCATAAGCCAAGAATGGGTTTTTCTGTTTTCAAGTGGTTGAAAAAATCAGAAGAAGGATATTTGATGACGTGAAAATTATATGAAATTCAGATTTCAATGTCTGTAAGTGAAGTTTTATTGGAACACAGCCATGTTCATTTATTTACATAAATGCCTGTGATTTCTCTTATACTGTAATGGCAGAATTGAATAGTTAAGACAGAGGCTGAGTGGTCTGCAAAGCCAAAAATATATACTGTCAGGCCCTTCACAGAAAAAGTTTGCTAATTCTTTATTTAGAACAATGTCCAGTGAATTGAGTTGGGATGTCATTGATCTGAACTGTGTGAAAGGGTAGCTGGAATTCAAACTTTGCTCTTTGAATAAGTGTCTTAGGTATAAGAAAAGTAGAATATAAGAATTATTAACTGATTGCAGTACTAGTCTATTGACATGTATTAAATGATTTCAGTTCTACAATATTCTGTTCTTTTAAAAGTAGCCCTTCAGAAAATCCTGCCATTTGCAGCACCATGAACAAACCTGGAAGGCTTTATGCTCAGCAAAATAAGCCAGACAGAGAAAGACAAATACTGCATGGTATCACTTACATGTGGAATTAAAAAGGCGAGGGGTCAGACTCATTGAAACAGAATAGAATGGTGGTTGCCAGGGGCTAAGAGGTGGGGGAGATGGGGAGAGGTTGGTAAAAGGGTACAAACTTTCAGTTATAAGACGAATAAGTTCTGGGGATGTAATGTACAGCATCGTCACTATAGTTATCTATTTTATACTTGAAAGTTGTTAAGAGAGTGCTAGCTACCATGGTCTCAGTGGTAAAGAATTAGCCTGCAATGCAGGAGATGTAAAAGACACTGGTTCAATCCCTGGGTCAGAACAATCCCCTGGAGGAGGAAATGGCAACCCACTCCAGTATTCTTGCCTGAGAAATCCCATTGACACAGGAACCTGGCGGACTCACGAAAGAGTCGAAGGCCACTTAGTGACGAAACAACAAGAGAGTAGATCTTAAATGTTCTCACTGAAAAAAGGTAAAAAGGTAACTGTTAAGTGTTAACTTGATGGTGGGAATCCTTTCACAATGTATAGGTATATAAAATCAAATCATCACATCATACACTTTAAATATATTATTTTGTCAATTATACCTCAGTTAAACTGAGGGAGAAATTAAATAAAGGGCAAAAAAAGTAAAATTAGCCTTTCAGATCGGGAGAAATTGATTAGAAGAAAAGCCAGAACTGTTTCTACCTGGTTGAAGATGATTGTCAGTTGGAGGTATTTGAGTCCCAAGTGTGGGGGACTTTGGAAGGTTTTCTTGGCTGGACAAGATAAAGGTCATTATTTAAATTTTGTTTTCCTGCTTCTCTGTTGGGCTTTTGTGAGTATTTTTCTTTAGGACTAATGAGAGGTAATGGATGATCACTTTTAAATGAAGAGGAAAGCCCAACTCAGACCAGGAATCATTGGCACTCAATCCAACCCCTATAGGTGGGCCTTTCCTCTGGGCTTACTGACCTGCCTTGCCAGCTGGCATCAGAAGTCCATTGAGATGTCCATGGCCTGTTTCTCCTATAACCTCTTCCCTCCATCTCAAGGACCAAATGAACCACATCTGAATTATGCATGCATTTAAGGACTTTTTAAGCCTAAGTAAACTTCCGTTGCCCATTAAAATTTAAACTTCTCAGGTGGGTTGCCTATCATAGAGTTCCTAGCAACAATCAATTTTAAATGTACAATGCACATTTATTTTTAGGGTAAGAATATTATCTTGATTTGGAAGCTTACCTTTTTGGTGACAGGAAAACAAATCTCTCTGTACTATGCATGCATATGTATTTTCTATGTATATGTGTTCTATAATTATATATCCACTCTTGGATGTATTACTGTCATGAAATATAGCTGTTCTGAATGTCCTCGGTCACACCATTCTGGAGGTGAAAGCAGGGTTTTAATAACAGTCCCTTAGACTTTTGCTATCTCTGTTACAGTTCTACAGCTTCCAGGGAAGCCTTCAAACATACCCAGTTTACCCTGGAGGTATCTGGTATTTTCATCAGTAGGTATTCTAGAGCTCCAAGTGTCATCTCCCTCCTCTCCTCTTTCCTCTTAGCACCTTTGGTAACCTCTGGGGCAGGGTCCTTGATGGGCTTCTAGTGTTTTCAGCCGCTATAGATTCTCTTGTGTTTGTATAGCCTCCAGTGCTGCAAACACCACTGACATGCCATGTAGGTGACCCATACAGTACCCAATTAAGGGTACTGGTGTCTGTGCTATGACTTTTGACTCTCATCCTCCTGCTGCAACTGAAGTTTTTGGGCCTGTGGGGGCTGCACGTCAGCTTCTTTAGATTTCTGTGGTAAGTCCATCTCTTACTGGATTCTGAACCAAGTCCTTGAAAGCTAAGCTTTTACATAAACCTGAATAACACACTTCCCTCCCGTTTTCTGAGTCATTCCTCTCTCATACCTTGGGGTATTGCCTCTAGATCCAGTTGATGAGGTACCATCTTCCTTGGGAACCTCCTCTTTAATAGGGAATTCTTGGTCCCTCAAGAAACTAGATTCTTAGTAAGATAGACTGGACACCTGACAGGTGAAAATCCACTGGTGTGTTAATCACCTTCTGCTCAAGTTAGGCCCCTCTGTAAGTCTATGTGTAGGTACTGATAATATATGCCCTGTGGTACATATCCTTGAAGAGATTTTAAAACTGGACAGCTACTATAGGAAGCCCAGAGCTTAATTTCTACTTTTACCTAAACTAGGCCATCTCTTTCATTCATCTGAGATGTTAGCATTAGTTTGGCCTTCTCCCTGCCCAAATATTCTGCCATGTACCACCTGGTGCCCATTTCAGGCCTGAGCTGTTGACCTACCTATCCAGTATTGCTGTTTCATAGAAGTTGACTGTCATTCTTCCCAAATCTTCATCTACTTTTGTATCCTATTCCAAGAATTGCTATCCTCTTTTTTCTAGCTTCTTGAGGCAAGTGCTTTGATTATTGACTTGAGACTCTTCTTTCCTAATGTATTTAGTACTATAAATTTCCCTCCTAACACCACTTTAGCTGTGCCCCACAAATTTTGATATGTTCAGTTTTCATTTTTATTCAGTTAAGTGTATTTTTAAAATTTCGCTTGAAATTTCCTCCTTGACCCATGGCTTATTTAGAAGTATGTTATTTACTGAGGTTTTCTTGTTGTATTTCTGCTATTGATTTCTGATTTGATTCCATTGTAGTCAAAAATGCACTCTACATGATATCAATCCTATTAAATTTGTTTAAGCTTGTTTCATGGCCCAAGATACGATCTATCTTGGTATATTAACTGTGGATGCTTGAAAAGAACGTAATCTGCTGTTTTGGATGCAGTGTTCTACAGATATGAGTTAAATCCTGTTGGTTGACTGTATTTGTTGAGTTCTTTTATCAGTATATCCTTGCTGATTTTCTGTCTACTGGTTCTGTCAATTGTTGAGAGAAAAATGTTGAAATCTCCAACTATGACTGGACTTAACCTGTTTCTCCTTTCAAGTCAATAGTTTTTGTTTCACATATTTTGCAGTTCTGTTTTTTTAGAGCATACGCATTTAGGATTGCTATGTCTTAGTAGATTGACCCTTCTATCCTTATTTAATGTTGTTCTCTATCTGTGATGATTTTCTTTTTATTGATATTAATATAGCCACACCTGCTTTCTTTTGTGTAATATTTATATTTTATATCCTCCATTTTTTTATATTCAACCTACTTATATCCTTATATCTGAAGTGAGTTGTGGCAGACAACATATAGATAGATCATGTTTTTTAACCCAGGCTCTCTCTGTCTTCCAGTTGGTTTATTTGGACCATTTATATTTGCTGGTCATTCAGAGACCAATAAAATGTCTTATCTATAGAATGTATTTTTCTAGATTTGTGTCTAACTTCTTCATGAGTGACTCTATATTATAATGAAAAGCTCACTAGATGAGGAGCCAAATATCTTGGAACATAGATAGGCCTTCCTTTGTCATACAGCAATTCTGTGACCTTGGACAAATGATATTAAGCAGATCCATCTAAAAATGCTCACTGAGTTTCTTTTGGACGCTAAGTACTGGGCTATGTATAAAGATAAGACATGACACACTCCATCTTCCTGGAATTTACAGTCCTCTGGGAGACATGTACAAATGATCAAATGATCACAGATGATGAATATTATGATAAAGTTTAGTATGGGCATTTTAAAGCTTGGTAGTGAGAGGGGAGATTAGGTAAGACTTCCAACAGAGGTGATGACTGTGCTGAATTGACTGGTAGAGACTGACAAGGTAAAATGGAGCAGAGGAAGAAAATTTAGAACATTTCTGAGTTTTTGTTTTCTTGTGTTCAAGGTGATTGGCAGTCCAATCAAAAAAAAAAATTCCAGCTCCTCACCCCTTGAAAACACATTTAATATGTATAATCTTGATATCCTCAGGCCTTGGTGTCCTATGGCTCTGTTTGCACCCAGATTGCATGGTTCTTAGTTCTACTGGCTCCTGCTGGACTTGCAGGCTCCAGCAAAGTGTTCATGGGGTATCTTGCATGTCTTCATAAGTCAATATCAATTAAAGTCATTCTTCTTCTATGCAAAATATTTGTACAGTAGATGCTTAGGATAGATGGTAGGGAAAGGGATGAATCATAGTCTTTAAAGGACTATTAATTTATGTTTGATATTTTTCACATTTCTAATTCCTATATTCACCCTAATGGTGTCTTTGTATAAAAGTAAGTTTTATAGTGTTTGTTTCCTTCTTCCTAAATGATGTTTGTATTTATTAGTAAGGATTAAATAAAAATTTTTTAAAGTTCTTTAACTAGCTTAATCATTCTTAACTCCCTTTTTGAGAGTTCCCATAGTTTTTCTAATAATTGATGAATATATGGTAATACAAAATCCAGGAACTACAGGGTAACCTCCTCATGATGTTCACCAGTGGTCATGCCTTTTAGAAGGGTATCTGGCTTGGGAAACCATGGAGAACAATAAAGAGTTGGAAAGCAAGACTTTAGAGTGTCTGGTAAAGCATTATGATTATTGACTCTGCAGAAGAGAAAGTTGAGGGTACTCCTTCAGTAGTTGGAGACATTTTAAACAAAATTTGATAGTGGCCAATTATAATATGAATACTAAAAATAATATAAGAGCTTTACTGCTATGATGGGTTTAGGAGAAGAAGGAAGTATTTCTAACAATTATTGAGACGGATTCCAAAAGTATATAGTAGAATTTCCTAGCTGGGCCTGAGAGAAAAATTTCAGTCTCCCTTTTAGGAGTTCAGGTAAATGTAGAGAACTTAAGAGGCAGTGGGGCAGGATTAGGAAGGGGCATTCTTACATCATCACCCAGCCTTCCCATAGAAGTAGCATGAACTAATGGGGAGATATGGTTTTGGGAATCAGTCTATGGGTAAAAACCTCAGGTCCCTAATCCCTCACTGAGGCTCTTTTGTATAAATGGATAATATACGTTACAGGTATGATTAAATGAATTAAAGTATATGAAGTATTTACCACAGCAAAGGGTACCCCCATAAGTATGATACCCAAATCCCCTCTTTATATTCTGTCCCTAGCTTGGCTCCCCAAATTCACTGCTCATCCATCTCTTATACCACTCTATAATCTATAGAGTGAATATTCTCGTCTATGCAGAATTACTTATTTCTTTGCCTGTTAGCTTGTTAATTTTATTTTGTTTTCAGCATGATATGCCTTTACATGCCATCATGTGTGTTATGCTCTTCACCTTGGAGAATTCACCTTGGTCTGGGGCTGGCCTTCCACTTGGTGGACTCCAAACTCCAATAAAGATGGATCCCTAATTAGGGATTGACTTAAGGTCACTTAGCTCTTAAGATCTGATCTTTATAAGCCAAGATGGCAATTTATTGATATATAGTGGAAATTTAATTGATTGCATGTTGGTATGGTAGTCACCTCACACAAGATTTCAAGAGCCAGTTGTGCACATCACTTTCAAACTCCATAATCAGTGACATCATCTTAATAGCTTGAAATTGACCATGGTGAGAGTATCTACATTTTAGAAATCAGTAAACTACAAATCAGAGCTTTCCCCCACCCCCTTGGAGAGCCTGTTAAACATTTATCAGCATACCACTGATACTATCTGTCTCTTTGGGCAGGTTGTGTGGGAAGCCAAACCATCTTCACAAGATTTTTACACAAAAGTGTGGACTTGGACCAGGGACTTTAGTGATTCTCATATTTGATGTTATCAGCATGAGAGCTTTTCTCAGTCCTTTTCTGAAACTATGGTATTCCAGTTCTTCAGCCCATAAGTGTGGGTACTTGGACATGAGCCCTGTCTTCTCTGAGCCATGCTTAGATGGGAACTTCTGACTGTGTGACTTTCCTGTTTGCAATCTTGATCTACTTTTTATTCTCTCTTTTTCCATCCTAAGTAGAACATGAAATGTAATTTTCTTTTTTTTGCTCCTAACTGTAATAAGTCATATTTCAATCCTGCTTCCCTGAAATGAAGTCAGATTCTTTTTTTTGCATCCAGGCCACTCCCAAATTAATTTGTTGGGAATTTTAGGTGTTGAGCTTTTTGGTCACTGTATATGCAGTATGAGGGTTTGCCCCCATAGGTGTTCAGTCACATCCAAATGAGGGTTTTACTAGTCATTTCCCAGAGTAAACACCTGCATTTTGCAATTCTAGGTTCTTGAGATATCTCATGCTGAGAGATCCCATGCTGTTTGGTTGTTCCACATCCTGATAATGGATCACTTCGAACACAGAATTGCCATGCTGTCTCTGGATAGATTTAGTCACTATCCTTGCATGCTCCTAGGAAATTCAGAGCCTTCCCTTCTTTTTCTGTTAGAAACCCTATCACCCTGGTAATTTGTTTTCCTCTTCTTATCACTCCACCAGAGCCCTGAACTCCTTGAAATTACAGGCCTTGCAGTTTTATCTGTCCCTGTATCTGCCGTATTGAGCACGGTGTCAGGCCTGTGGGATCTTGTATGTAAATTTAGATTGTGGGTAAATTAACAAATAACATTCTTTGAAATTAGAGGGAATGTGGAACTTAGCCTGTGGGAGTTTTTAAAATTGAGATTCCTTAAGTCCAAATTTTACATTGTGGGTTAAGAATCAATTCTAGACAGCCTTTTTGCCTCCTTTATAATATTTTTCAACTCTGATAATTGCTAAAGTATGTGAAATTGCCTTTGGGAAAATTCCCTATACAGGAAGGAACATGTAAAAAAATGTCACTCTTGGGTCTTCAGCTTTGTCCTAGAATTATGTGGGCAAATAAACTAATCCTACTATTTAAAGGATGGTTTCCTCTCTGTGGATAGACAAGGGCTGACTTCTTTGATGCGGATTCATAAAATTCTGCCTGCTTAAAGGAAGCCTGTGTTCTCCCTGCAAGTATTTTGTGGGCTCACTTTACTCACTGCAATTTTGACTTTACATGTTCCTAGTCGCTACCAATGAAGATTCAGGTTAAGTACCAAGTGTTATTGATAGGCATACAAGAATTCAAAGGAAGGGAAGTTTACATACTAAAGAAGGATAAAGGGGGCAAACAGAGTAGTGGTGGTGGTAGTGAGCAAAGAGAGAAAGCCTAAATTATATGTACATATAGCATAAGCAACAGTCTAAAATATAAGTGAAAGTAGAATGTACCTGAAGAGAAAGTGAATAGGTCGTAAGCGCACAACTTTATTCATAATCTTAAAGTGAACACATTCATTTAACCAGTGCTTAGGTCAACAAAAAGAACATCACCAGCACCTCAGAGGGCCCTTCCTGACAATGACTTACCCCTTCCCTCTACCCTGAAGGTTACCAAGTTAGCACTATCTTGAATTCCATCAATATGGATTAATGCCGTCTTTTCACTTTGTGTAGATGGAAATATATAATATATCACGTGGTTTTTAAACATCTATACTGTGATGAACATGTCTCATCTGAACATTCTCACATGTCTTTTGGGGAACAAATGTGTGCATTTTGTCGGATATATAACTTAAGAGTTGAAATCATAGGGTATGCTTATGATAAGCTTTAGTAGAAGTTGTCAGATGGCTTTCCAAAGCATTTATACTAATTTCCATTCTTGCCAGCAGCATACAAAAGGTACCATTTGTTCACATCTTTGCTTACACTTGTGTTATTAATTTTTTGAATTGTAGCCATTCTAATGGACAGTAGTGGTATCTCATTGTGGCTTTATTACTTTTTTAAATATACTTCAAATGAATCCATTTTTTATTTTATTTTTAAACTTTATTTTGTATTGGGGTATAGTTGATTAACGGTGTTCTGATAGTTTCAGATGAACAGCAAAGGGACTCAGCCATATATATACTATTTCTTTTTTAATTGAGATATAATTTACATACAATAAACTGCAAAGATTTTAAGTGTAAAGTTTGATTCTTAACAAATATATATACTCATGTAATTCACACCCCAGTCAAGGTATAGATGATTTTCTGTCGCCTAGAAAGAACCTTTTCATTTCCCCCTCTCCAACCAGCAGCCACGATGCCAATTTTTGTCACCATAGATTAGTTTTTCCTATTATTGAGCTTTATATAAATAAAATCATACAGCGTGTAAACTCACATTTGGCTTATTAATATTTTGTCCAACATAATGTTTTTGAGATTTCATCCATGATGTTTTATGTATCAGTAATATATCCTGTTTTCATTGTATGAATGTACCAGAATTTGTTTATCTGTTCTCCTATTGATGGACATTTTGGGTTTTTTTTTAAAGTCTTTTGTTACTGTTTGTTCAGTCGCTAAGTTGTATTCGACTCTTTGTGACTCCATGGACTTCAGCACACCAGGCTTTCCTGATCCTTCACAGTCTCCTGGAGTTTGGTCAGACTCATGTCCATTGAGTTGGTGATGCTATCTAACTACCTCATCCTCTGCCACCTCCTTCTCCTTTTCCCTTTAATCTTTCCCATCATCAGGGTCTTTTCCATTGAGTCGACTCTTGACATCAGGTGGCCAAAGAATTGGAACTTCAGTCCTTCCAATGAATATTAAGGGTTGATTTCCTTTAGGATTGACTATTTTGACTTTCTTGCAGTCCAAGGGACTCTAGAGAGTTTTCTTCAGCACCACAATTCAAAATCAATTCTTTGGCACTCAGCCTTCTTTTTTAAGGTCTTACTGTTGTTTTAATTTGTATTTCACTGATGCCTAATACTGTTGAAAATCTTTTCATAATTTATTGCCATTTGATAGTCTCTTGTGAAGAGCCTATTCAAGACTGTTGTCATTTTTCTTTTGAGTTGTTTGTCTTCTTATTAGTTTATTGGAGTTCATTATGTAGCCTGGATATGAGTCTATTCTAGTCTGAGAGAGTCTTTTCACACTCTTGAGAGAATTGATGCTTTTGAACTTTGTTGTTGGAGAAAACTCTTGAGAGTCCCTTAGACCACAAGGAGGTCAAACCAGTCAATCCTAAAGGAAGTAGTCCTGAATATTCGTTGGAAGGATTGATGCTGAAGCTGAAGCTCCAATACTTTGGCCACCTGATACAAAGAACTGACTCATCAGAAAAGACCCTGATGCTGGGAAAGAGTAAAGGGAGGAGGGGAAGGGGACGAAGAGGATGAGGTTGGATGGCATCACCGACTGGATGGATGTGAATTTGAGCAAGCTCTGGGATTTGGTGATGGACAAGGAAGCCTGACATGCTGCAGTCTATGGAGTCACAGAGTTGGACACAACTGAATGACTGAACTGACTGAAGAGTATCCTTTTATACATTTATACAGGAATGTTCATAGCAGCTTTATTTGCAGTAACCAAAAACTGAAAACAATCTAAATGTCCTTCAGTAGGTGAATAGTTAAACTGGTATATCTAGGTAATGGAATAAAAAGAATGAACTATTGATACATGGAACAGCTTGGATGGATCTCAGGAGCATTATGCTGAATGGAAAAAGTCAATTTAAAAAGTTTATATACTGAAGAATTCAATATTAGAATATTTCCATCACTGCAATAAAGTTCTTTATGCCCATTTACCGATCACTCAGTTTCCCTCCCTGGAGCCCTTGTTGTTTTTGTTTAGTTGCTAAGTCATGTCCAACTCTTTTGAAATCCCATGGGCTGTAACCCACCAGGCTCCTCTGTCCATAGGATTTCCCAGGCAAGAATACTGAAGTGGGTTGCAATTCCCTTCTCTAGGAAATCTTCCCAACCAGAAATTGAACCTGCATCTCCTGCCTTGGCAGACAGGTTCTTTACCCCTGGGTCACCAGGGAAAGCCCTAGGCAACCACTAATCTATGTTCTGTTCTGTACAGGTTTGCATTTTGTCTGCATTTTGTATAAATAGGTTCATACACTATATGCTCTTTAGTGTCTGGCTTCTTTCATGTGTCACCATGCTTTTGAGATTCATCGATGTATATGCCATGTATCAGTAATTCATTCCTTTTTATTGTTAGATGGTATTACATTATATGGATATACCACATTATGATTATTCTCTGTGGATGTACATTTTTGTGTTTCCAGTTTGGGATTCTCATGAGTAATGCTCCTGTGAACATTTATGTACATGTCCTCATGTGGGCATATGTTTTCATTTCTCTTGAGCAGATTCCTAGAAGTAGAATTGCTTGGTTGTGTGGTAAATTTATGCTTAACTTCTTAAAGAAACTGCCAAACTGTTTTCCAAGGTGGCTGAACCAAGTTATAGACTGACCAATTCCTGGAGAATGTTCCATTTTGTAAACGGGAGGTGTGTTTTGTAAATGCCAACTAGGTCAATTTTGTGGTAGTGTTGTGTAAGTTTTCTATATTCTTGTTTGATTTTCTTTCTAGTTCTCTTGCCTTATCTGGTTGTTCTGTTAGCAAAAGCGGGATGTTGAACTCTGTTAGTGTGAATTCTCTGTTTCTTCACTTCTTCGTCTTTAGTTTGCAGCAGTTTGATTATGATGTGTCTGGGTGTAGATTTCTTTGTATTTATTATGTTTAATATTCTCTCAGCTTGTTGGCAGTTTTCAGCCATTTTTTTCTTCAGATATTTTTCGACAACACACTTTTTCTTCTCTGTATTGGATTCCAGTTACACAAATGTTAGATCGTTTACTGCTATACTACAGGTCTCTGACACTTTGATTCCCTCATGCAGTCTTTTTTCTTTCTGTTATTTAAATTGACTAGTCTGTCTGTTTTCAGTTTCACTGCCTCTTTGCATTCTGCTATTGCATTCTTCCAGTCAGTTTTTTATTTCAGTTATATTTTCCAATTCTAAAGTTTTAATTTGGTTATCCTTTATATCTTCTCTGTACTTTGCCAATAACTTTCTGTTTACCTTTATTTCAAGGGTGTTCAAGTCTGGTGATTGCTCATTTGAGCATTTTTATAGTAGCTGGTTTCACCTACTTGTTAGATAGGTGAAATTGTTGAAATTTCAACATTTGGGTCATCTCACTGTTGGCATCTGTTGATTGTCTTTTCCCATGTTAGTTGGCATTTTTGTTTCCGTGGGTTTTATCCTGGACATTCTGAATATTATTAGATTCTGAATATTGTTTCAGTCTAGTGGAGAATGTTGATTATTCAGCCGTCAATTGGTCTGGTTAGGTTCAAACTGCAAGTTTCAGCTCACTTTCTGTAATGGGCTGTAGTTCCAATATGAGTTCAGTATTCAGTGCCTTTGCAGTGCTATTTAGATCTGTCCCATGTGTGATGCTCCCTGGTCAGTCTGAGACCTGAGTGTCTCTTAGCTCAGTACTCAAAGTCTTTGACATGCTAATTAGGATCAAATCCACACATAAACAGATGGGGTGGTGATCACAGTTGTTCATAAGCAGCTTTAAGGGTTAGCTTTCCTGAGGTCTTCCCTATTCATTATTACCTTACTATGGTACTTTCTGGTTTTCTAGAGGTTTCCTTTTCAGTCCTCTATAGTCAGGAACCACCCACTTTCACAATGTACTGCCGCCAGGGCATAAGGGACAGGCAGACAGAAAGTAAGAAAAAACAATGGAACTTGCTTTTGCCCTTTTGGAGCTAAGCTATAAGCTCCACCAAATGGAATGGAACGTTCTTTCCCTCAAGAGTTTTAACTCCTAGAGTCTCACTATGCCAGTCAGTTTTGTTGCTATTGGCACAACCTCCACCATGAGATTTTCTGGACACGAGAGAAAAGAGGAAAAGGAGAGAAAACCCCAGGGGATTTCCCCCCAGTCTCTCTGAGTTTTAAAATTTCCCTTTTCCAAAAACAGCTCCTTGAGCCAGAATATGTGTTCTAAACATAGTGCTCACTTTCAGGTTTTGGTATGTTTTCAGGCCAGGGAATACTGGAGGAAAAAAAGGAGTGAAGTTCAGTTGTACTGGGCACTCTGATACTCTTTACTGATTCACCTGCTGATAATATACTTGAAGGAATTCTGTAACAACTGCCCAAACATTCTGTGCAGATTTTTATAGTTGCTTTCAGTGGACACAAAAGTGAATATGGTGATTCCATCTTACTTGCAACCAGAAGTCTTAACTGTTATTTTAAATGATGTTTTCAGTTGGCTTCTGCAACTCCCTAGAGTATTTGTATCTCTGAAATAATAGTTTCAAACATGCAGCATTTGGTGTAGTTAAGTGGACAAAAGTTTCTAAGTGTAAGCAGAGAAGCTGCACTATTGGCAGAATCATCACCTCCTGAAAAAGCCACTTTTCTGCAAGGCATATATGGTAATCTCATCCGGAAGCACAGTTCTTTATCCTCATGCATCATATCATTGACCTCCTTGTTTTCCTTGGCCTTGCCTCTTTGTCACATTCTCTTACTTCTGACCTGCTGTTTTTCAGTAACCTTTGCCCCTCAGAACTTCATTCATCAAGTCCTTTCTCCTCCTACTCCCTCCCCCATTTGTCTCTAGTTTTCCCATACTCTCTTCTTCCAAACATTACATTCTTCCATTTATCACCAGACCCTGTCTTCCAAGGATAAATACACTGCTCTTGGGATGTAAGTGCTTGCACTTGAATGGTGGAGAAGCTAGGCTGGGGAGATGGAGGATGAGTAAGCAGCTTTTGCTTGTAGGTTAGGGCCAGACCTGAGTCCCTGCAACACACTGTGGTGGTCTAGCCAGCTGCTCTTTCAGCATATTAAGGCTTTTCCTCTCATACAGTATTTCTGGTGAGCGTGGGTCTAGGTCAGGTAGAGCTCCAGCACAGCCAGAAATATTGGTCCAAAAAGAAGGTAGTGCTCAAGCCACACTAACCTCATTAACTTGGGAATAAATCAGAGCCTTCTGGACTATTTTGTTTTGCTGTTAATTGTGAGATTTAATAGGAAGAAACTATTAAATAAGTTACTTTTATGCAAGCATTTCCTATTGTTTGTTATGGTAGTACAGAATTACTGCAGGAAGGAAATCCTAAAAGGACAAAAACATGTGGGCAAAGCACAAGTTTTTATGTTGCAGCATACTTTCAATATTTTTATGGTGGAGACTTAACATTCCTTAAAAACCATAGTGGGACAAACGACCCAATCAAAAAATGGGCCAAAGAACTAAACAGACAGTTCTCCAAAGAAGACATACAGATGGCTAACAAACACATGAAAAGATGCTCAACATCATTCATTATCAGAGAAATGCAAATCAAAACCACAGTGAGGTACCATCTCACACCTGTCAGAATGGCTGCTATCCAAAAATCTACAAACAATAAATGCTGGAGAGGGTGTGAAGAAAAGGGAACCCTCTTACACTGTTGATGGGAATGCAAACTAGTACAGCCACTATGGAGAACAGTGTGGAGATTCCTTAAAAAACTGGAACTAGAATTGCCATATGACCCAGCAGTGCCACTGCTGGGCATACACACCGAGGGAACCAGAATGGAAAGAGACACGTGTACCCCACTGTTCATCACAGCACTGTTTACAATAGCCAGGACATGGAAACAACCTGGATGTCCATCAGCAGATGAATGGCTAAGGAAGCTGTGGTACATATACACAATGGAACATTACTCAGCCATTAAAAAGAATGCATTTGAATCAGTTCCAATGAGGTAGATGAAACTGGAGCCTATTATACAGAGTGAAGTAAGCCAGAAAGAAAAACAACAATACAGTATACTAACATGTATATATGGAATTTAGAAAGATGGTAATGATGACCCTCTATGCGAGACAGCAAAAGAGACACAGATGTATAGAATAGTATTTTGGACTCTGTGGGAGAGGGCAAGGGTGGGATGATCTGAGAGAATAGCATTGAAACATGTAAATGATCATATGTGAAACAGATCGTCAGTCCAGGGTCAATGCATGAGACAAGGTGCTCAGGGCTGGTGCACTGGGATGATCCATAGGGATGGGATGGGGAGGGAGGAGGGAGTGGGATTCAGGATGGGGAACAGATGTACCCCCAAGGTGGATTCATGTCAATGTATAGCAAAACCCACTACAATATTGTAAATTAATTAGCCTCCAATTAAAATAAATAAATTTAAATAAATAAATAAATAAAACTAAAAAGAAAGAAGACCCAAAGAAATGGCAAAACCTACATACTTTATATCAGGTTGAACATAAAGAGGCAAACGTGGAAAAGTACTAAAATTTATGGAGAGGCTAAAAGAAGATAATAATTAGTTTAACCTGGTCTGTTCATACAGAATTCTCACAGCTTTGACTAAGTAGAAGAATGTTATTTCTGCTGTTCAAGGAGTGCATCTTTCATAGAGGATTTTTTATCTCC
>ML662903.1:398925-422113 GCA_007570785.1 Antilocapra americana
GGAGATTGGCATGCCAGAAGAAAAAAAAATACAGTGGGCTTCCCAGATGTCTCTTCAGATCCATCAGGTTCTAGGCATCCAAAGACTGCTCAACTCATAACCTGTGTTAACTATGTGTAGATAAAACTTGTAGGTACACAAAAGATATGGTACCTTTTGGAAAGAAAATCATCAGGTACAGTATGTTGTCTCATTTACTCCCACTGAAATTCATTATCTTCTTGTCTGAGAACAGGGCAGCAGCAGGGAGCTGCCTGAGTTCTGACCCACTGTTTTTATGCCAGACTGGCCCTCCTTACACAAGGACAGGTCAGTGATACTCTTTTCCACTGATTAAATTTTTATTTTTTCAGGTCAGTGATAACTGTTTTTCACTGCTAAGATTTTTATTTTTTTTTCTTTTGGTAGTAGCCAAAGCAAGTAGTTAAAAAGAAAACACACTCTTTATTCTAACTCTTTCATTTTACCTAGTAATGCTCATTTCAGTGGCATGTTTCTGTGGAGATCTCTCTCATTATTGGAGCAATTTGACTTTGGTACTAGAAAAACAGTAAGTCACGGAAACAGTGATTAAATAGGCAATAGTTAATTATGTACATAAAGTCAACCAAGGCATGAGAATTAAAGTGAGCTTTATTTAAGGCCAGTATAGTTCCTGAACATCCCCCGCCCCACCCCCCCAGACCTGTAATAATTTTCAGGCCCAATTAACTGAATTATTCCTCATTGATTATGACATATTCCCAGGTAAAACCATTAAAAGTTATATTGATTTTGGATTGTTGCATTAATTTTTAAAGCTTGTCTTGGTATAACTGTTGAATTTTCCAGAGTCTGTGAGCTCTAAACTGAGGTTCTTACCTAACCTTGATGGAACCTGAGAACTAGAAGGACTTTGGGGATCATCAAATCCAGGTACTTTCCCAGTGCAAGAATCCTCTCCACAATGTTCTGTCAGACAGTTGTTTGATTCTTTACCACTTTTCTCCCCAAAGAATATATATATTTTTCCTCCATACTTTTTTTAATGCTATTCACTTATCCTTCCACGATAAGCCATTTTTTAAATTCCCAAGCCAAGATCTGCCTTCTAGGGTCTCTCACCATTATTCCTAGCTTCTCCATTACCGCAGAAAAGCAAATCTCATTTGCCCAACATAGTTAAAGCCATCAATTTTCCTACTTTCCCTTTCTCCCATCTGTGATCCCAGGCTAAAAATGTTAGTGGTTCTTTCAACAGCTTATGTCAAGGATTTTTAACGCAATGGAAAATTTAAAGAATAATATAATGAACCAACCAAAATTATCAACAATTAAGATTTTATTGGGCTTCCCTGATAGCTCAGTTGATAAAGAATCTGCCTGCAATGCAGGATACCCCGGTTCCATTCCTGGGTCTGGAAGGTCTGCTGGAGAAGGGATAGGCTACCCACTCCAGTATTCTTGGGTTTCCCTGGTGATTCAGCTGGTAAAGAATCCACCTGCAGTGCGGGAGACCTGGGTTCAATCCCTGGGTTGGAAAGATCCCCTTGAGAAGGGAACGGCTACCCACTCCAGTATTCTGGCCTGGAAAATTCCATGGACTGTATAGTCCATGGGGTTGCAAAGAGTCGGACACAACTGAGCAACTTTCACTTTACTTCATGATTTTATCATATTTTTCTTAAGTAAAAGAATTAAAACATGACAGAAATAGTTATTTCCCCTTTGATCACCCCTTCTAGTATCTTCATCCTCCCTCTCAGTGTCATGCATACATAGATATATAAATATATACATTTGTTTTAATTTACACAAATGGTGTTATTATAGATGTGTCTGTATATTTTGTCCATACAGCAAATGCCTTAGATCTTTTCATATGTTTTGTATTAATCTTCTCATACTGTGTATTAGTCATTATATATATAAAACAAAATATTTTGCTGTCTGCTATCTGGGCATATGGTCGGTAGTCCTGCCTCTTTTGAAATTAGATGATGTGGCTATGTGACGTTCTTTTGTCAATGAAATGTCAGTAAAAGTAACGGGTGCATTTCCAAATGGAAGTTTTAAGAGCCCGTATGAGATTACCATATTTCATTCCCCAGGCAAATAGAGATGGGGTCTCCCTGTCAGCCTGGGTCTGAGAAAGTCTTGAACTTCCCTTCCAATTCACTTTTTAAATATGTAGTGTAAGGAATAAATAGACTTGCTTGTATTAAGCCACTGAGATTTTAGGTTCCTTTCATTAATTTGGCAAACTTATCCCATCCTGATTTATAATTACACCTACATCACTGTTTTTAGCAGCTGCAAAGGATACTTTGCAGTTTGAATAAACCTTATTCTATCTAGCCATTCTCCTGTTGACAGAAGAAGCCTAAAGATTTACTGAATTTTGCTGTTATAAGCAATTCTGTATTGGTAATTATATAGATCTGTGAGAGTTTCTCCAGAATATATCATCTAGATATGGAATTAGCTGGGTCACAGGGTATGGATATTTTCAGTTCTACAGGATTCTGTCTTTGCTATCTAAAGTGGCTATATCAAATTACATTCTCACCTTACCAACTATCATTTGTGTGACATGATTCCCAAACCTTTTTCCTAATCTCTGGATTCACTTTTGTTGGTTATTGTTTCTTTGTGATACTCAGACTGAAACTTGCTTGTCCTGTTGTTGTCCAACTGAAGTAGATGATATATTTTTGAATCTAGCCCAAGTTGAGTAGCTGCATTACCCTGGGGTATTTGCTGACATAGAAAACTGAACATCTATCATCCTGTATTTAGAATATATCCTGTATTTAAGAGTTTTAAAACTTTCAGTGGCTTTACATATGTTCTAGTTCAATTTCATCCAGTTTTTGCTTATTATATTAGGTTTTGACTTTTCCTCTTTCCTCTGATGTTACCCCTCCTACGTCAGTATTCCTAGGTTCATCTACATTACTGATCAAAGTTTGGATCAACCAGGGCCAAGGGCATAGCTCTGTGTCCCACCATGAGACACGTTTCAGGTTTGCCTATCTGCAGGATTCTTCATCTTATCAACTGGAAAATCCTGATCGCTTTTGTCAGCTGCGCCACATTACTCTACCTAGAAAGAATTATCCCAATAAATGAATTGAGTTACTGGAACAGAGAGAAGTCTGGGGTAAGTTGGGTGTGTCATGATTTTAGAGAGTCTGTGCTGAGTGTTAGTGATTATTTTTCCTTTTTTAAGTACTTATCCAACTAGTGCTTTATTAATCTGGTATAGAATTTAGTTTGGAGTGAGATTCAAGTTTTTTGTTAGTAATAATTATACCCTTCGAAAATAAGGAAGATTTTTGCCTCTCTCCAGTCTGTCCAGAGGTCTGGTTTCTTGTGAGTTTTCATAGATGAAAGGAAGTGATTCTGCTGTCATAGCTGCAAATACTTTTTTATCCCTGGGGAGAGGAACAGGGAGGTTTTTAGAATTATGAGCAGCCGGAATGCCTGTGCTCTCTTCCCCAGCCAATGTCTTTTCTTCCAGCACTAGAACCAAACCTTTTCATGGTTTAGGAACTAAAAGATTCCCTCGGCCAGTAGCTGACATTAGGCTTGTTGATGGTCTTTCTCTCATTCTTTGCTCTAATTCTTGTTCCTATTTTTGTATTAGGTTTCTTAGTTACATGTATCAGCATCCCAACTCAGATTAGCCTAACAAAAGAGAAGAAAGTTTACTGGTTTATGAATAAACCCATGGATGGATGGCTGCCTTTAGGAATGGCTGCATTCTCTCACACATCACATCCCTGATTGTCCTTCTCTCACGTTTGCTTTCCTCTTAGTTTCACTCATTCTCAGGCAGGCTGTCTGCAGCAGATGCATTCCTTCTTTTCCAATACTTCTGTCAAAACCTTTGAATGACTTGTTGATGTAGTCTGGTTCATGTGCCTTAGACCCAAGAGGTATGTATGTGTTGGGAAGCGAGGCAGAGATTGCCCTAACCCAGACTGCATGAACTGAGAGTGAGCCCTCATTCATTCCTCTTTCATTCTTATACATTTGCTAAGTGCCCAGTATGTGATAGATGTCACATTAGGCTCAGGGATTATTATAGTGAACAACATAGTCAAAGTCTCTGCCTTCATTTTTTCAAAAGATATTTTCTGATTTATTTGGTTGTACTGGGTCTTAGTTGTGGCAGGCAGGATCTTTAGTTGTGGTAGGTGAACTCTTGTGGCATGTAGGATCTAATTCCCTGACCAGGGATCAAGCCACTGGGCCACCAGGGAAGCTCCATCTCTGCCTTCTTGAAGTGTATAATCATTTTTTAAAATGGACTTTAATGTGCTTACAGTAATAAAGGAGGAGTTGCTGGTGCTGGAAAGCAAATTACAGGGGTTCTGACCTACTCTGGGGCAGGTAAGGGAAGGCTACCCTGAGGAAGTGTTTCATGGATTGAAATCTGACATGAGTAGGAGTTAGCAGTGTGAAGTAGGTAGGAAGATGGATGACAAGCAATTGGTGGAGGAAGGTGGAGTGTAAAGGGTCTTGGAGGTGGAAAGGAGCATGTTCCAGGCACTGAAAGAAGGGCAGGATGTTTGGATCATAGAGACTGAGTGGCAGAGAGGCACATGCGGGGCTGGAGAAGTAGGTTGGTGCCACTTCTCACAAGGCCTCAGGGCTTGGCAAGAGGTTTGGAAACCAAACCAATAGCTCTAGTCCATGTGGGTAACTCACTTCTAGATAATTAACTAGCCAAGATTACCCACCTGGTTGAGATTTAAATCTAGGCACACCACAGTGCCTCTCCGAAGAAGCAGTCCTTCCTGCCAGTGGGAAAGGGTAGGTGTTCCTCCATTCATGCTGCTCAGAAGACTCTCATGGTTTTATACCCTATCTACACCTAGGCAGGATATGTTGATGCTAACCCAGGCTAATGATTGGCACTTATGTGAAAAAGTGTTGTCATAGCAGGCCTGACTTGGAAGGGTCCCTTTGCTGGCATCTGGAACTTGATTTTCAGGGGGATTCGCACCAGTACCATTCCCAGAACTGAGAAGGGTGGCCCAGTGTGCCTGAACTATTTATACAATGTGGTTTCTGCTGAATACCTGCTTTCCTTCTTGAGGTCTAGAATTTTTATATTTGCCAATCAGAGGGTGCCTATGTGGTCAACCTCCAATCAAAATTATAGGCACCAAGTCCCTAATAAGCTTCCTTAGTGGACATTTCATGTGTGTTGTCACAGCTTATTGCTAGGGAAATTAAATGTATCCTGTGTGACTCCACTGAGAGAGGAATCTTGAAAGTTTGTGCCTGGTCTCCCTCTATTTCAGTCCATGTGTCTTTTCCCTCCACTGATTTTTGCTTTGTATCTTCACTATAAAATCATGATGAGTGGTTATATGCTGAGCTCTGTAAATCTTCCTAATGTATCACAGAACGTGGGGTGGTCTTGGGAACCCCTGACACAGCACGTCTGCAAAACCATTGTTAAACTTTCGAAGGACTGAATGAATCTGATGAGGAACTAGGGCAGAGAAAGAGGCTCTCTGGTGATGGCATTGACTCTACTCTCCTTTTGTTGGTCCTAAACTTGTACTTTCCACTCTACTGAATTTTAGGCCTGTGGAGGCCTGCAAGGGAACCTGTGACTAGGGGTCAATGGAAAGGTTTTACACTAAGGAGTCATGATCAGATTTACATTTGGGGAAGAATGAATGTCTAAGAATTATCAGGAGATTTTGTAAGGAGAGTTTGCTTTACCAGAATAAAACTTATTACAAAGCCAGTGTCATAAAAGTAGTGTTATAATGGACTAAACATTTGATGTAACAGCCAGATTTCCTGAATTCCAGTCCAAGTTCCTTCATCAGATCTTTATTGAGTTCTTTGATGAACTCTGTAAGAGTAAACATATGAAACTCGATTCCTTCTCTGGTTTACTTCTGAGACAGATGATGCAAAAGCAAATATCATTTATACTGTCTGCAGTGAAACCCTCCAAACTTCTTTTTAGGTGGTTGGGATGCTGTCAACTGTCGAAGTAGGAATGTGGGGTTCTGAACAGAACGTGGGGAAAACATTAAATAAATAATGAACTTTTACTCCCTCCTGTGAATTGTTGATATTTCACATCACTGCATGCTAATAGCTTAGAAGTAATTTTGGCACTTTTGAGTTTATGGTTTTTCAAATGGTAAAAAATATTTCTATTTCCACAATCTGCCACCATTGTTTTATCTTTCTTTGCATGTCAGGGCTGATGTTTCCTAAGGGGAAACTTAATTAGACCATGCGATAATCTTCTTGGGGAAATAGAGAAAGTTGGTTATTTAAAACACTAGATGAAAGATCTTATTTTCTTCAAAAACCTTTGAAAGAATAAAATATCCTGTACTGAGGAAATAGAGGTGGGATGATGGAGTTCTGCTGTCCCTGTTTTGCATTTCTATCAGTAAACTTGAAAGCACAGGATCTTCTGACCATTGAAGCTGAAATTATGTATTCACTGTTTCTCATGAAATAACACTTACCATTAAAAAGAGATTGCATTTATATTTGTCTTTGGTAAATTTATATGCAGAAAATTCATAAGTTCAAGACCCACAATAGTACACAAAAGCATCACATTGATTACATGTCCCATGTATTGGCTGATTCCTGAAATAGTGTCTCAGAAGGATTAAAATTGAGCCTCTGTTCTGAGCACGTGGTGTTGACTGTGGCTTGGGAATGTGCCAGTTAGTTGCAGCACCTGCGCCTCCTCACAGGGTCTTGTTGCTGCTGTCCAGAAAGATGGAGGAAAACTGCCTCA
This sequence comes from Antilocapra americana, assembly GCA_007570785.1. Lineage (NCBI taxonomy): Eukaryota > Metazoa > Chordata > Mammalia > Artiodactyla > Antilocapridae > Antilocapra > Antilocapra americana. The sequence goes on from ML662903.1 coordinate 405,701, forward strand.
GCATTCCAGCCACAGATGCAAGGCTAGAAATCCTGTCTGTGAGGCTTCTTCTCCTGCTTTGACTGACAGGAGATCCAGAAACAGTAGACTAGCCAGCTGGCTGCAATGCTGGGACAGGAAAAGCAGCAAAAATGAGAATAAAATCATCTCCCCCACCCCACCGCCAAGCCCACACTGATAATAATGATTAGACACCTTGTTGTTGACAACCTCATCTTACATTAAACAACATTTAGGAATCCTGGGTGTGGTGGCCTATTTGCAGTGTGTAAATAGAACATGGGAAGAGGATGCTCAGATCTGACCTAGAAATTTGAGATGTAGAATGGAGAGACCTAACACCCCACTGGGGACTTACAGGCCAATTACCTTGAGTCTGGTAACTAGAATACAACTCCTAAAGGAAACTAGGTGTTTTGAACTAAGAAATAATATATGTATAGGTGAGGCTTCTTGCATTCTTTCTTTGTTTATTATAAGTCTTCAAAAGTTCATAGAAAATTAAGGTTTTTCAGAGTGTGTGAGGGCTTTGGAGACAAAAGAAGAGACTCAAAAGATAGAGCCCCCCCTTTTTTTCTGTTCGTGAGCAAAATCCTGCAGTATTAGATTGAACGATATGAAATTGCTGATACTCAAACATTTTTACCTTCAACAATGACAATTTCATATGATTTAACTTGATATGTCTAAACTAATTTTACCACACAAATGCTTTGAAACTATTCTCAGCTTATTTTATTGGGCATAACTTCATCAGAGGAGGAAGGAGCTCATAAATTCTTACAAAGTCATTTATAATAATTTATGACATAATAATCACTTATCAAATGTATTTTTAGCAGTTCTATTGAAGTATACTGATACATAAAAATCAAACATTCCATTGTATACAATTTGATGAGTTTGGACTCTGCATATACCTGTGAAAGCATCACTATAATTAAGGTAATAGACATATCCATCACCTTCAGAAGTTTCCTTATGCCTCTTTTTTGTGATAACTCTTAACATGAGATTTACCCTAGTAGATCTCTGGAACTTTATTCATCTTGCAGTTTTGAAATTTTACACTGATTGAACAATAATTCCCCATTTTCCCTTTTTCATAGTCCTTGGCAACCACCATTCTACTGTCTGACTCTGTGAGTTTGACTATTTTAGATACCTCATATAAATGAAATCATAGAGTATTTTTCCTGGCTTATTTCACTTAGCATAATGTCCTCCAGGTGCATTCATGTCATAAATGAAAGGATTCCCTTCTTTTTTTAAGGCCAAGTAATATTCCATTGTGTGTATATACCACATTTTCTTTATCCATTCATCTGTCAAATGGACATTTGGATTTTTTCTATATCTTGACTACTGTGAATAATGCTGCAGTGAATATGGGAGAGCCAATATCTCTTTGAGATTCTGACTTCAGTAATTTTGGATATATGTGGTTAACAGGTATGTGTGTGTCTATATATATATAAAGGTGCTCAACTTCACTAATCATCAGAGAAATGCAAATCAAAACCACAATATCACTTCACACCTATTAGGATGTCTATTATATATAAAAAAAGCTAAGTGTTGGTGAAGATATAGAGAAATTAGAACTCTTCATTCCCACACTATTGGTAGGAATGTAAAATGGTGGAGCCACTATGAAAAATAGTATGCGGATTCTTCACAAATTAAGAGTAACAGCTATCATGTGATCCAGCAATCTCACTTCCAAAAACAGTGTTTGTTTTTAACTTGGATATTCTTCAGAGAGAATCCCAAAGAAATCCAGAACCCCAAGGCCTGCTTTCTTAAATACAATGGCATTGTGATCAGTGGTCTAGATAGACTGGGGTAGCCTGGAATTTTTAGTTCATTTCTGGCTCAGTACCTGATTTGCTAGGCTTTCTTAGGCAGTCATTAGGCCTGACTATAAATCAGTTGTTATTCTGACATTTCATAACTTCGTTCTCAAAATGCATGTTGTAGACACTCCCTCGTTCATAATGTTTTTGAGGCTCTCCTTTTTGGAATTACCTTTGGAGCCATTTAATAAGCCACATGCGAAATCGGTTATTCACTTCAGTCATTCAATAAGTGTTTATTTGAGTTTTTTCAAATTTATTTTTTCTATTGAAGGATAATTGCTTTACAGAATTTTGTTTTCTGTCAAACCTCAACATGAATCAGCCATAGGTATACATATATACATATATACATATATCCCCTCCCTTTTGAACCTCCCTCCCATCTCCCTCCCCATCCCACCCCTCTAGGTTGATACAGAACCCCTGTTTGCGTTTCCTGAGCCATACAGCAAATTCCCATTGGCTATCAATTTTATATATGGTAATGTAAGTTTCCATGTTATTATTTCCATACATCTCACCTTCTCCTCCCCTCTCCCATTTACAAGGTTGGGCACTATATCAGATACAGAGGCAGATGACATGGACATAGAAGGTGGTCCAGGGAAGGAGTGTGAACAGATGAAATGTGTGCAAGAAAGCACCAGGACATGTGAGTGGGGAGCAATGAGTGGCACATCTTTCCTAGAGAAGACACTGTGCAAGGAAAATAACACTGGAGAGATGACCCACGGCCACATTATAGAATGCCTTGGATACTAAGCCTGGGAGTCTGAAATTTGTGCTGTGAGCAGTAGGAAGCCATTGAAGGTTTTGTGCTTTTAGGGTTTTTAACTGCCACTAATGACAGTAGAATTGGAATTGTAAATCAGTCTTGCAGTTTATTTTCCCAGCTTGTTACTGACTAAAACTGGTTTTACATACCGCCATCACATGCCCATTTGAATAGATTTTGAATAACATTTGATTGTTTCTGAAAGTGAAATTCACTCTTAAAAGGAGAAAAATTGCTTCCATTGACCTTATTCAAAGAAATATGATACGCCAAAGGGACAGAAAGTAAATTCAAGTAAAAAAAGTCCTAAGTGTTTTGAAGAAGTGCATTTGCTTCAGAGGGTCTCTTGGAAGTCAGCCTATAATTGAATGTGTGAATTCTGGTATATTTGAGTTACATACATCTGTGTAATTAACCTTTTGAATTGGTATCTGCCATCTTTACTGGAGTACACTGAATGGTAACAGTATGCAGATAGAGGGTGGGGATTATAAATAAAAAGAATAGGGGTTCTGATAGCAATGCTAGTTCTCTTCAGGTGAGATATTAGAGGTGTGGGCCATGTTAACTAGTTAAGTGCTTATTGTAGTTACCACTGCCTCTGGTCTGAAGAGGTAAGTGCCTTGGCATCAGGAAGGATAAGAGACTTACATATAAAGTAACATTTGCTATTCGTGTGGCTGTTATTACAAATTTCTTCTTTGGAGTCAGATGGTTGACTCCCTCTGTGATCTTGGCATTAGCTAGAGTACCCTTCTAGAGTACGCTTCTCTAGTGGAGCCCAGCAGTATTGCCTGCTTTGGAGAAGTATGTACTGTCTAAAATGCCAGTATACTAGGGTTGTGGTATATAATGAAATTTCCATTCTGTATTTAATCATTAAAAACTGACTTCTAAATTGTATCAGTTAACTCTTGCTGTATACCTTGCCACTTCAAAAGTTAGTGGCTCAAAATAGTAATAATTATTTATTCTGTGAGTTGGCCATTTGGGATGGGTTCAGCTGACCAGTTCTGTTCTTAGCTGGTCTCCTTTATGCCTGTGGTCAACTATAGGTCAGCAGGGAACTCTGCTTCTCAGGTTGGCTGTGACTGTCAACTGGGACAATGGTAGAGGGTAAGAGTATTGGGCTATACATATCTTAACCTACAGCAGTCTACCCAAGCTTGTTTTCATAATAGCTGGGCAGGTTTCTAAGACTGAATAGAAGCAGCAAGGCCTCTTGAGGCTTAGAATTGGCATAGCATCACCTCTGCTGCATTTTGTTGGCCTAGACGAGTCACAAAGCCAGTCCAGATTCAAGGAATGGGAGGGAGCTTAAAAATTACCTTGAAAGAGCATAGATAAAGAAGAAGGTGGAGAATTAAGACCATTTGTGCTATCAGACAAATGCAGATTATTCTTCTTAAAGGCTTCAGTTACTTCTGTAACATTTAAAAACTCATGTGTTCTGTATATTCACATCATTTGTATTCACAGGGTTAAAGACTGACCATTGATGCTCGGGTCTGGTGCAGCGAGATTTCCGGGGGGGGAGGGAGGAGGGAGGGGGGATCCGGAGGGGAAGCATATGTAAACCCATGGTGATATCATGACAATGTATGGCAAAAACAATAATAAAAAAAGAAACAAATCAGAAAGTATTAAAATTTTCACAAGTAAGGGCCGTGATGATAGTCCTTTTGTGAAGTTGACTTTTGGAGGGTACTTGGATGCTCTGAATGTGCCTCACATTTTAAATCAAAGCTCCTCCATCCATGGGATTTTCCAGGCAAGAATACTGGAGTGAGTTGCCATTTCCTTCTCCATGGGATCTTCCCAACCCAGGGATTGAATCTGGGTCTCCCACATTGCAGGCAGACTCTTTAACATCTGAGCCACTAGAGAATTCCTTTAACTCTGGATCCTTGCTACTAAGTGATGTGATGAGCATAATTGGAGATTTAAAAATGTAGCCACAGATTCTTTGACACTACTCTCATCATGAGGTAGAGCCTATGTCTCCTTCCAGTTAAATCTGGGTGGCTTGTGAATGCTTCAACCAGTATGATAGAATATGTGATTCTGAGGCTAAGTTATAAAAAGCATGTAGCTTCTGCTTTGTTCACTAGAACATTTATGCTAGGACTCCTGAGCTGCCATGTAAGAAGTCTGTTTACCCTGAGGCTACTATGCTGCAGAGGCCTTGTGTAGACACTTCAGAGGTAGTCTCTGCTAAGCCCAGTCATCTCTGTCAAAGGTGCTAGCTGAGTGAAGACTCCTCTAGATGATTCCAGCTGTTTTGAGTCTTTCCAGCTGTGGTCCCAGACACTGTAGAGTAGAAAAAGAGCATCCCTGCTGTGTCACCTGAATTCCTGATTCACAGAATTTATAAGATGATAAAATGATGGTTCTTTATGCCATTGTGTTTGATAGTGGTTACATAGCAGTAGATAACTGGAACAGAAGAAGTGAATGGCCATGGCTGTTTTCCAGTAAGACTGGTTTCATGAACACTGAAATAAGAATTTTTCATGTCATAAAATATTCTTTTTTTTCAACAATTTAAAAATGTAAGGGCATTCTTACCTCATGGGCTATACCAAAAATCAGCAGAGAGCTAGATATGGCCTACAGGCCAGAGTCTACTGACCCCTGCACTAAAAGATTATGCTGTAACATTTATGGGGGCTTCCCTGGTGACTCAGACAGTAAAGCGTCTGCCTGCAATGCGAGAGACCCAGATTCTATCCCTGGGTCAGAAAGATACCCTGGAGAAAGGAATGGCAACCCACTCCAGTACTCCTGCCTGGAAAATTCCATGGACTGAGGAGCCTGGTAGTCTACAGTCCATGGGGTCGCAAAGAGTCGCACACGACTGAGCGACTTCACTTTCACTTTGTAACATTTAAACCTAAGGGCTTTCATCAAGATGGTTATGCTTTCATGCCTCACACTCTTTTCTCCTGTCTAAATAAAGTGATAATAGATAAAATAAAAAATGAGAAAGACACAATCTGTGATGAAGAAAAGATAAATCTCTGGACCAGAAACATATCAAATAGTAAGTGAAGATTATTAGTCATGAGCTTCTAGTAACTGACCTACTGGACTCTAGATCCAGAAGAAGGTAGAGATGATTGGGAATTGTTTTTCTGTAGATAATGGAAATCAAAACACTTTATGATTGGAGGAAATGATCCCTGGCTGTGCAAAGTGTAGGGTTTCTCATGAACAGAGACGGAAAAAGATGTTACTTCCGTTTGTAGTGGCAGACAGACAAGCAGAGAGAAACTCTTTTTGGTTTGTGTGTGTGTGTAAAGTTTACTGTCTGCAGCTGTACTTTTATCCCTATTGGTGGGATGGGACTGAGAAAGCTGGGAGGAAGCAACTCTCAGTGGAGAGGGTCAATGAAGAAGAAGGGAAATGAACTTTCTCCAAAGTTAGCTTACAGACTAAAACTTCAAAGTGAGAACAGTTGTCCAAATTAGCCACCAACAAATACATTTACTCCCAATGAGAATCACTTTAGAGTGATTTTAAAGTTTATTTTAAAAGAGCTAAAGAAACAGTAACTTCCATTATAAATTTCTTTAAAAAATCTAGCCATTCTTGCTAGAAACTCATATTCTAGTTGGAGATTTTTAAACATATATCAGTGACTACAAAATAGCTTATGTAAGTGATGGTGCTGTACACAGCCCACTCTGAGAGCATACTGCTTTGGCGGCGATTGTCAAGGGGGTGAGTCAGACAAGGGAGGCTTTATAGAAGAGGTGACATGTTTGCTAAGCCTTATGAGAATGAGTTTATGTGTTTGCAAAGTGAGGAAGTTAGAAGAGAGCCTTCCAGGCAGAAGGGATAGTATGATTATATAAAGCAAAGGGGTGAGATGCAATGTGTGTGGAAACTACAGAGGTTCAGCATTGTTCGAGCATAAAACTGGAACATAGTGTGTTGAGGGATAAAGCTGCAGAAGTAGGTGTAGCTCAACTTTGGAGGATATTGTTGGCCTTGATGAGGACCTTAATAAAGATCTAGGAGCGAAGGGAAGACATTAAAGTTTCAACAATGAAGGGGCATGATCCAATTTGTGTTTCAGGTAGGTTTCTGGCATTTGGGTAAAGGGTGAATTGAGGACAACAAGCTCAGGAGCTCCAAGACAAGTTAGGAAGCTGCTGTTGCAGTTTCAGGAGATGGTTAAGTCCCAAGCTAGGAAAATGAAGGCTAAAATGAGATAGGAATATTAATTTAGAAGAGTATTTCAGAGGTTAACTTGGCAGGGTTTGATGAGGATGTTCTAGGATGAGAGAAAAGAAGAATTAAGGAATTTTTTCTAGATTTTGTAGCTACATGGAGGGTGCCAACTGAAACCACTAGAAAGAAGAAAACCAGTAGAGAAAAGATAATGGTGTTGGTGTTGATCATCTTTCAGGTTGATGTGTCTGGTTGGTGGGAATTGGAGATGTGTGTAGGAGGATGGTGGTGATCGATTTTTTTTCCTTTTTTTATCTTTTCCTTTCCTTCCTCTGTCCTATGCCTCTTTCTATTCTGGGAGCCATAACATGGGTTTAGGGTAGTAGGGCACTTTGGGGAGACACCACCACTTACAAGATGGTTAGAGGAAGAAAAGGATATGAGGGAGCAATACAGGGAACCTGGAAAAAACGCTTTGGAAACCAAGAAAGCTGTTTCAAGAGAGAAAGTGGGAGGTAGGGACTGAATGATCATATATCAAATGCACAGATACTTAAGAGATGAGGGTTGAGACTGCACAAACTGGTGACTTTTTCAAGAACTCTGTAGAAGCCAATTGAGGAATGACTGAGAATCAAGAAGGGAAGACAGACCATAGACTACATTTTGAGAAGTTTCCAAAAGAAGGGAAAGAGATAAGGTATTAAATAGAGAAAAATGAGGGCTTCCTGGGTAAAGAATCCACCTGCAATGCAGGAGACCCCAGTTCAATACCTGGGTTGGGAAGTTCCCTTGGAGAAGAGATAGGCTACCCACTCCATTATTCTTGGGATTCCTTGGTGGCTCAGATGGTAAAAAAAAAAAAATCCACCTGCAATGCGAGAGACTTGGGTTTGATTCTTTGGTTAGTAAGATCCCCTGGAGGAGGGCATGGCAACCCACTCCAGTATTCTTGCCTGGAGAATACCCATAGACAGAGGAGCCTGGCAGGCTACAGTCCATGGGGTCTCAGACAGTCAGACACAACTGAGCAACTAATTACAGTACACAGAGAAAAATGATATAAGACAGGAGATAATTTGGGAATAAAGGTAGGGAGAGATTGGAGTCTGTTAACAGAAACAAGTCTTAGTATAAAGGCAGACTTTATTTTCTATTCATAGAAAGTTATTCTTTGTTTAGAGCTGGCTAAAAATGAAAATGGATTGCCTTATTAGATAGCTGCTCCCTGTCACTGGTATGGTCAAATAGAGGTTAGATTTAGATGTGTAGAAAGATATATTGGTGAGTGTCTTTGGGTGTTTTAGTCTCTGTTCAATTCTCAACACTTTGCCCAAAGTTGTTTTAAGTACTCTAAACTGATGAGTTATTCTGTGGACGTGTGTTGCCTGGCAGCTCTCCATAGATTGATCAAATCAATGGACCAAGTTAACTTAAAACCTTTGATCTTGAAGGATGAAATTAAACTGCAAATTCTCAGATAAGAAAATATTGAGGCTCAGTGTCCAGGAAAGTTTCATCACTATGACAGTCAATCATGATCTGAGTTCACAGGTATTTTTGATAAAGTAGTCACTTTCCACACACAACAGCAAAGCCTTTATTTCAGATTTTTGAGAGTTTTTTTTATCTGTCCATCATTTTTGTAAAACACTGTTGCTTGTAATAATTAAAATTGCACTGAGATGGATAGAGAAGAAAAATCTGTTTCCTTTTCTCTTTCTGTGATTCATATTCCTATATAGATGCTTTTAGTTTACATAGAGGTTTTTTTTTTAAAGGGGCAAGAGCAGATAGTTTCCATCTATGCTCTCTAGTCCTCATCTTAGATCTTTTTAGTGGTTCTTTTGGGTCGTGTTTAAAACAGTTCAGGGGTAAATTTTGCTGTTAGTCTCAAATGACTACTTATCTGTATCCAAATCTAGCTTCCTGGGGTACTGAAGCATGAACAGCATAAATTACTAAACTCAACTAATTCTCAGAAAGCCACATTTTAGTCAGTACTTTCCAGCTTTCTCACTCACTTCTTTTACAGAACTAACAAGTGGTATAACTAATTACTTAGACTTTTATTCCTTCTCAAGTTGTACATTTTAAATTCTGTTAACCTTTTGAAAATGTTAATATGTAGTAAAACAACAAATCCATACAGACAAACTGGAAAATGCAAGTATTGGGGGAAAAAAAAACAACTCCCTTGACCCAAGAATAAGCACCAGGTGTGGTGGATATTTATCTTTTAAGGAAAAATAGATGCATCCTTGTTACCAACTGACTTTCCTTCTTATGGTCCTCAGATAGGGGATCAGCCTCCCAGTTACTTCTAGGCCTGTAAGTTTTACCTGCTTCTTTGTTCCCTTGTTCTGAGAGAGTGCAGTAAGTGAAAATCTCCCAGGTTGATTTTCCTTTCTTAATACTCTCTCATCATGTTAAGGACATGAATAAAAATGCCCCTTTAATCATATACTTACATTTTTAACAGTCATATTTTTTATTTTGAAATAAGAGATTTTGAGATAATATGTCTAAATTTAGAGAGGAATTGCAAAAATAATATGGAGAGCAAATTTCCTGTTCCAAACAAAATGGAGTAGACACATTTCACACTATTTGAACTAAATGCAACAATACAGGTAGTTTAAAAGTAAATGGGTGGAAAAAGATATAACATGCATATGCCAATCAAAAGAAAGCTGGGGTGGCTATACTATTATCAGATAAATTAGACATAAGAGCAAAAAAAATTACAAAAGACAAAAGGAGCACCACATAATGATTCAGAGGGTCAGTCCACCCAGAAGACAGGACAATCTTAAATGTGTATGCACCAAACAACAGAACTTCAAAGTACATGAAGCAAAACTCAAGATAACTAAGAAATATTAATAGATATAAATCCACAGTTATAGTTGGGAACTTCAGTAACATTATATACTTACTTTTCAAGTGCACATGTAATATTCACCAAGATAGACTATATCCCAGGTCAAGAATAAAAACGAACAAATATGAAAGAATTAAAATCATAGAGTATATTATCTGGCCATAATGGAATCACACTTGAAATGAAAAACAGACTACAGGAAAGTCTTCAAACACTTGGAAACTAAACAACACACTTATTAGTCCATGGGTTGAGGAGGAAGTCTCCAAGGGAAATAAAATGCATTGACCTGAATGAAAATGAAAATGCCACATATCAAAACTTGTAGATTGTAACAAAATCATTGCTGAGTTGGAAATTTATAGCACTAAGTGCTTATGTGAGGAGTAGATGAAAAGTCACAAATGAATATGCTTCCACCTTGAGAAAATAGAAAAAAGAAGAGCAAAATAAACCGAGAGTAAGCTGGAGGAAGGAAATAATAAAAAATAGATAATATAATTAAAAACAAAAACAATAGAGGACAACAATGAATCCAAAAGTTGCCTCTTTGAAAAGAGAAATTCTGACTTAATTGATAATGGGTGCAGTTTGGGCAGTGGAATTTTTACAATCTCCCCAGATGACTTTTAATCCCAGAAAATGTTTAATAGGGATTGAGAATCTCTGCTGGGAAGGCCAGATAATTTTCTTGGGGTTTAACCTGTGTTGCCATCTATGGCCCAGCCACTTTTCATTTCTCCTGAGAAAAATTTGTGGCCATTTCATTTTCTTTCACTTTTTGTTGTCCTCAAAGTCAGTGCTAATCCATTCCATATGTTAACTTCCCTGTCTGACTACTCTTTGGCCTTTAGTATATCTCTGATCAGAGGTGAACATTTAACTGTAACCCCCCTCCACTTCACACCCACACCACCTTGATTGATTTGGGATTAACCCAAAAACCCCCCTCTGATTGGTTTGTCATACATCATTGGTCACTAGCTTTAGGTTCTGATCACCCAAGCCATAGTAACAGTGTGTCTAGCGCACCTGGTCTTGTGACCTGTCTGTGAGGGAGCCCAAAGACTTGGTTTTTCCATTCTGGTGGCCAGTGCAGTGCCTGCCCTCTATTAATACAGTAGTAACAGTTGATGTGCAGTGAATTTGCTCTTGCTCGTAAGTTTGGGGTTGTTTATTTGTTTGACCTTACATGTGAGACCTGTTATCTTTCTAAAATCTGGGATGAAGATATTTTTCCTCCTAATAAATTCTGATGATCATTTTAAATCAGATAGATGTTATTGTAAATGTATTATGGGTACATGTGACTAAATTTTAATGTGGAAGCAACCCACAGCAGGAGATAAGACATAATGGAAGTCATTATTTTTTAAAGTTGTTTTGAGTTTCCACCTAGAGAAAGAATTATGTATTTCATAATAAAAGCTGTTGTTGATTTGCTTAATTCTTAAGAGGTCTTATTTGCAAATGGTATTTTATCTTAAAATGATTTACGCTTTGTACATATATCTCTTTATTCTTAAGATGCCAAACCCACTTATTTATCTGGGTAGTTGAAATTGTTGAATATATGTTATAAACTAACAAGAAAATGTGGGTAATTCCCTGGTGGTCCAGTGGGTAGGACTCTGCACTGTCACTGCCATGACCCAGGTTCAGTCCCTGGTCGGGGAACTAAGATCCCGCAAGCCATGAGGTGTGGTCAAAAAAGAAAGAAAATGTACTACTAATTTTTTTTAAAGTTATTAGAACTGAGGCCTTTTTCTTAAAATACACAAAACATTTTAATTTAGAAAGGGCCTAAGACCATTAGAATAGGCCACCCAAGCTAAAAACCTTCCAGTAAGGTCTATATTAGCCAGTGGGCTGAGAGATTGGGAAGGAGGGAGTGTCGTTAGGATAGTGATAATTCAGTTCTATGCTTCCAATTTTGAATATTCTGTCATTAAAAGAAAGGTTTCTTGTAGTTTAGATCAGAGGTTGACAAGGTGTGACCTGTGAGCCAAATCTAGCCTGCCACCTGTTTCTGTATGGACTGCGAGCTAAGAATAGCTTTTAACATTTTTAGTTATATGTTTAGTGAAATATTCAGTGAATTTAAAAAATGAATAATATTTCATTATATGTGAAAATTATGTGAAATTTTAATTTTAGTATGATAAAGTTTTATTAGAACAGAGCCACGATCATTTGTTTATGCACTGTCTGTGGTTGCTTTCATACTGCAATAGCAGATTTGAGTAATTGCCAGAGACCATATGGCCTACAAAGCCAAACATATTTGCTATCTGGTTCTTTACAGAAAAAAGTTTGCTGGACCCTGATTTAAACTCCCTTCCCAATGTGGCCTTCCCATGCAAGATGATTTCTACCCAGGAGGTTTGAAATTTGTTAACATGTTTGTTAACATTAAAGAGGGTAAGCCTGTTTCCTGGCAACAGGGATAACTGTGGTTGACATAGAAATACTTTACTAAGTGGCAGGCACCTATCTAGGTAAATTTATATTTTCTTCTTTTTTCTTTAATGGTTTTTGAGAGCTTTGGAAAAGAGTTGACCTCCAGACTACTCATCTGATCACAGGGGACTCATGAGTCACACAATGTGGCTTTTAATTTTTAAAAACAAGCTTTAAAATGACCGAGATTAAGGCAGGCTTAGTTTTAGAAAGTACAGAAAAGTTCACCTACTTCAACTTCTGGTATCTTTTTTAAAGACAAAGGAGAAGCAGTAAAATATGTAGGATATGTTCTTTTTCTTCTGATTATTTTTTGTTTACTCTTTTCAGTGTTTATGGTTTTAGTTACTGGACTACTCAAGAAATACATTTATAATATTTATGACTTCTGTTTAAGGAATAGTTTGGGAGATTCTTTGCCCACATGGGCAGGAATTGATCCTTAAGGATGAAAGTAGTGTGCTACTCTGGTTAGACTTGTGGCCTAACTCAAACATCTCTCTCCATTAATGGCTCCGAAGGGTATTCTTGAAAGTCTAAGGGAGCTGGACTTTCAGATGCACTTTTACTTAAGGATTATATCCAAATACCATCATGGAATTATCTTCCCTGATTTTTATCTCAGTCCTTCTTGAACCTGTTTACATTTTCATTCTGTTCCATTTCTTGAACTGATGAGTTCTCTAAGTTCCCTAAGCATTGCTCAAAGTCCTGCTTTCTTTTTGATAAAATTGCCTGTAGGTTACAGGGAGTGCCCCTTTGTTACTTTAACTTTGTGATTGGGTGAATAAAGTCAACAGTTTCCACACTCTTCTTGACTCTTATCGATCTGTTTCATTCTTGTCGAGCAAGATTTCTCAGCCTTGGCAGTATTGACATTTTGGGCCAGATAAATATGTGCATTGCAGGATATGTAGCAGCCCCCTTGATATCTATCCCCTAGATGTCAGTAACAACGCCTCTTGCCAGTTGTGACAACCAAAGATGTCTCTAGATATTGCCACATTGTCCCCAGGGAACAAAATTGCCTTCAGTTGGAAACCACTGCTTTAGATATTTGTCTTTTCTAAACTGTAAGGTTTGGTGCTTTGGAGACTAACTTTATAAATATGGTGGTTTCTATATCCAATTGATTATATTGTGCTTTTCTGGATTTTTTCCAGCTCTGGTTGATGTACATCTTGAAGAACAGTGACAATCACTTTCATAGTTTCAGTTTCTCAGGTCAGCTTCATCGTTTGTGAGTGACATGAGGAACAAATACCTTGAAATCTTAGAAGTTTTTTCTAATTATAAACGTCCTGCGTGTACTGTAAAAAATGTGGAGAATGGAAAAAATTGGAAAGAATGTTTGTCACTGAGAAAACTTCAGTGTTATTGATGCAACAAATGTCAGTAAATTGGTTTATGACCTTCATTATTTTCTATATATTTTATTTCATAGATGCAATCTTGCTATAAAACTAATTTTATACTGTTTTTTCCACTTAACATTTTAACATTCACATTTTCTGTATATCATGTTTAAATAATTGAATGAAATATCATAATATTAATATACTTTATTTCTCTTTTGTTTGATAGCTAGATTTCACTTATTTTTATTAGGGAGCTTTAATGAACATTTTGTTCATAAATCATTTCCTGTGTTTTGGATTATTTTTTAGACATGGATGTTGGAAGTAGAATTCCTAGATCAAAGGATGTGGATATGTTTAAAGTGGAACCTCAGATTATTTTTAAGATGCTGCATAGCCCCACAGATGGCACTCAGTTGTGGCTCTTTGCACTGACCCTGCATTTTATAAGTATGTCTGGTGGGCATGTAGAAGGAAAGGAAAGGGGTATGTTTGAGTTAATCACTTTTCCTGCCCACTGCTCTTCTGTGGAACATTAATGGGGAATCAAGTAGCCACCAAACCACAGACTTAGATTCTCAGCCCCAAATAATCCTAGTTGGGTTGACTTCCAACAGTGCTCCTTTAAGGAGTTTCACCCAAGGAAGGCATTTACTTTATACAATTGTATTTTGCCTGGCTTACAGCACTTAAGATAATCAGAATCCTGTTAATCATTTTGAGTGAGATTATAGTAGGAATAAAATCTGAAAACTGCCTTCAAATTACTCTTCTCAAGGGTGCAAGGTGAAGGCTGGTACATATTTCATTTCTGCCAAAACAAAGGAATACTCATCGTGGGAGGTAAGGAAGAAAATAATGCCTTTGTAAAGTCTGCACCCTGAATAGAAGACTAGAATATAAACAGCTGAATAACATATCCAGATGTAAGACAGTGAGGTGCTTTGCACTGTACTTATTTATGGTTTTGCTTAGCAGGAAGTTTTATTCTAAAGTACTTTTTTAAAGTGTGCCTCCACGTGAAGTTTCACATGTTGTTTTAGGGATGGTTGGAAGCAGAATCTGAGACTGTATTTGAATGTACATGATTTGTTGAGGGAGTGCTCTCAGGAGAAACTTATTTGGGAGCAAAGGACAAGAAGGTAGGGAAGAGGAAGGAGCTAAAGTGAAGATATGGTCTTAGGAAAGTCTAGCCTTAGCCAGTTATGGTTAGGGGCAGGTGTAGAGCAAATATTGGCTGCTGGCTGCCCCTGGGAGGGAAACAGAGTATAATCTCCCTGGCAGGACTCCAGCCCTTGGGGAAGGGGACAGCTGTGAGCCATTAGCAGCCAACAGGCAGTAGCTAGGAGATGGGTGTGCTAGCTAGTAAAGGAAATCTGGGTGGGGCATATTTTACTCTTTCTCATGTTTACTTTGTGCAGGACACTGTTCTGAGATATAGGGGTAAAAGATGAATTTGACATTGTTACTGCTTTGAAGATGGTTGTGGTCTTGTGGCAAGGGTGACCATGAAAAGAATATTTACAGTGCAAATGAAGAGCATTTTACATGGACTGAAGTATGAGTATGTATAGAGAGAACCTCACGGAGGAGATCCAACAAATGAGGCAGGCAAGGTTGAGAGAATATGGGATGGTCCAAGTAAATAGGCAGGGTACTGTAGGCAGAGGGAAGAGCCCTGTCCAAAGGCTGGCAAGTATGAAACAAGATGATACATTCATGGAATCACATGGGGCATAGCATGTGCAGGAGGTAGGGGAGCAGCAGCTGATGAGATCTGACAAATTGAAGCTGGAATGCTGTGGACCTCGAAGGCCATGCTGAGGAAGCTTGGGCTTAGAAGGGGCAGCATTCCTGCTGTTAACTCCCTAGCCTGCCTCAGGTCCCAGGGTCAACTTGGAGTGTCCATTCTCCATATACCTGCCAGTTGTGCTCTGCCCTCTGGTGGCTATGTAGCTCCAAGCATGTTATTTAAATATTTCTGGTGGCTCAGGCAGTAAAGAATCTGCCTTCAATGCCAGAGACCACGTTCAGTCCCTAGATCAGGAAGATACCCTGGAGAAGGGAATGGCAACCCCCTCCAGTATTCTTGCCTGGGAGATTCCATGGACTGAGGAACCTGGTGGGCCTCAGTCCATGGGGTTGCAAAGAGCTGGACACGACTGAGTGACTAACACTTTGACTTTGAGCCCCAATTTCCTCATCTGTAAAATGGTGGTAATGATATTTATAGAACTTTTGTTATTCTATAAAGTTAATTAAAAGTAATAAAGCCAGATATAAAGGTTTGCCATCATGGAATTATTCTGTTGATATTTACTGTTCTTTGTCATTTTTCTATAGTAATTAAAACAGCAATGATCACTTGAAATAGATCAGTGGACTTTAACAGCCCAGACCCCCAAATTTGCTTGCTTTGTTTTCTTTAAGTTATAAGCAACCCAGTTTCCAGGACTGGTGTTATTGCTGTTAATCTGTTTCCTAGGCTCTTTAATAATAATACAAGATTTTTTGGTTTCCATCTATAACAAAAAAGGATTGTTACTGTATTAATAATAAAAGTATTATTACTGTATTAATTTAGAAAGTACCATATTTGGGAATTCCCTGGTGGTCCAGGGGTTAGGACTTCCCACTTTCACTGCTAGGGTGTGAATTCAGTCCCCATGCATATCTCATAATTTTTTGTTGAAAACTGGGCGTTTTAGGTAATATAACAATTCAGTACCAGCGCCCTGCCACCTGCCCCCAGAGCTCTTTATTATTTGCTTATTTACTCTATTAGTGACTGGCTGCATTATTTTACTGAAGTCTTTTTACTCTCCCCATTTGCCTGAAAGTGTGTGTAATCTCTCTCTCTCTCTCTCTCTCTCTCTCTCTCTCTCTCTCTCTCTCTCTCTC